>JBAKBP010015817.1:0-53980 GCA_037953745.1 Lithodes maja | reverse complement strand
GTATGTAGGGGGGTGGGGGGGGGGGGGTTGGATCACTACATACGACAACATCTAAGTCATCCTGGGCCAAGCTTAACAAACATTATGCATATTCATAACAAGAATCCTAAATTGAGAACGAGTGATGTGGACAGGAGAGGGAACTGGAGGTATAGACTGAGAGTGTGTGTGTGTGGGGGGGGGGGGGACAGGTTGTGAAGAAGAGGACAGGAGAGAATGGGGTGGGGGAAGGGGGCAGATTGTCAAGAAGAGGACAGGAGAGAAGGGGGGGGCGGCAGAAAAGAAAGGAGGAGGAAGGGGGAGGAAGGGAGAAGAGAGGAGGAAGAGAAGAAAGGGAGGAAAGGATAGGGTGGGGGAGAAACAAACAGGGATTGGAATTTAGAAGTGTGGGGGAGGGCGAGGTTTGGACGAGGGTGGAAGGTAGAGGGGGGGGGGGGGCAACAGCAATATCACCCCATTCGCTAGTTTGTACCTTAATTATGAGTTAACGTACCCCTCTATGTTCACCGCACCTCACCAACCTAATGTAAACACGTCAAACTGTTGCTGTTATGACCTAAATATCCTGGATGTCAACGATATTACCGTATATACTATTTGTTAGAATATAGGCTGACGACGCGGCAGACACGAACCGGCTCATTCAGTCATAAGTCTATACATTTTGCGTATGTATCAATATTTCACATGCATGACGACCTTAACATCAATAGAATGTCAGTACATACGAATGTAAATACTGTGTATACACGAAAATAATCCCATACACACCTTAAATCGAAGAGCCAGCGACGACACGTCCATCTCCCTCCAGGAAAATGGTTGTACTAAGTAATGACGTCACATTCAAACGCCCCCTGCCGGACAATCCATGAGTCCTGTTCACATTTTGAAATAGTTAATTAATCAACTTCCACATTATCTTCAGTCTTAGGAGGTTCACAGAACATAGTCTGTTTTATCTTAGATATTTGGAAGTTGTTGTCAGCTGTCTGTAGGGCTTGTGATACAGACATATATCATTATTAAACTTAAACACTGGCATCGATATCAACTTCGCCATAAAACAGACGATGTAAAACAAGCGCGAGAGTCAAATGATATAATTACTATTTGTACAGTTGACCACATAAATGTGTAGCATACACATATCGGGATATAAAAATGAGTATGATTTCTTTCGTTTTTTTTTTTCTATCTTGATGGAGGTTTGGGGGGCGTGTTTTAGCTTGAAGGGGGTCTGTGGGGATTCTTTAATCTTGCAGAGGATGTGATCGGCGTTTATAAGATTGAGGGAGGTTTGGGGGTGCCGTGTTTTAGCTTGAATTAGGGGGTCTGTGGAGAGTTTTCAAGCTTGGATGAGGCCTGGGGGGCCGTGTTTTAGCTTGAAGGGGGTCTGTGGGGAGTTTTTATGATTGAAGGAGGTCAGGGGGCCGTGTATTAGCTTGCAGGGGGTCTGTGGGGAGTTTTTATGCTTGAAGGAGGTCTTGGGGGCCGTGTTTTAGCTTGAAGGGGGTCTGTGGGAAATGTTTATGCTTGAAGGAGGTCAGGGGTGCCGTGTTTTAGCTTGAAGGGGTCTGTGGAGAGTTTTTATGATTGAAGGAGGTCAGGGGCCGTGTTTTAGCTTGGAGGGGGTCTGTGGGGAGTTTTTATGCTTGAAGGGGGTCTGTGGGGAGTTTTTATGCTTGAAGGAGGTCTGGGGGCCGTGTTTTAGCTTGAAGGGGGTCTGTAGGGAGTTTTTATGCTTGAAGGAGGTCTGGGGGCTGTATTTTAGCTTGAAGGGGATCTGTAGGGAGTTTTTATGCTTGAAGAGGGTCTAGGAGCCGTGTTTTAGCTTGAAGGGGTCTGTGGGGCCTTTTTTATTTTTGTTTATCTTGAAGGGGGCCGGCGCGTATACCGGTCTTGGGGGATGGCGCGTGTTTTAACCCCTAATGTACCGGTGACGTTTTTTTATTTTATTGGAGCTGTATTTAGACGATTTTGTGCAGCTAAGAAGGATCTGTGGTAGTAAAAGAGGTTATAAGTGAGATGGTTCGAAGCCCGTTTATTGCTGGAAGCCCCTTTTAGACTGAATACAATCGTCTGACAGTTGAAGGGGGTCTGGGGCTATATTGCAGCTTGAAGGGGGTCTGGGAGCGTTTTTCAGCTGGAAGGGGGTCTGGGGTTCCATTTTTCAGCTTGAAGGTGATCTGGGGGCGTGGTGGGCGGGCTTATGGTGGTAGGGTTAAAATAGATTCTGATTTCAATAAGTCACCGGTGGGGGGAGCCTCCCTCAACTCATTCTGTAGCTTATGGGAACAACCTCAGCCCATGGTGATGGGCTGGTCTATCAGAGTGAGAGCTGAGCGTTCTCTGCCATACCCATAGCTTACTCTGACTGTTCTTTTTACTTATATATCTTCTAGATCTCAAGTGACGGCGTCTTTTCCGTGGATTGACCTCCCTACTGCCAACCTAGAAGTTGGCAGATTGGGAGCCAACGCGTCACATGTTTCCCTTGCCCCTCAACTTTCTCTTCATAATTGCTGAGGGGTACAGGGCCTTGGGTGGGGTTTTGGTTTCCCGGGCATTTCCGCACCCTCCTCAGCTCCCTGCCTTGGAGTGGCTTCGGTCACCCGGGCTTTGTTAGTGGTAAGCAGGGAGGGTTTTGTGGGGGCGCTCGTTTATGGCCTTGGCCTTGGTCGAGACCTTGGGGCTGTTCGGCCAGACAGCCTGGGGAACAACAACAACAACCTCAGCCCTAGCGTCACCCGGCCCAATTGTGCTGTGGCTCAAGCGTCATGGGACCCAAGTTGCTGGGGGCATTTATGGTTGGTCCCTTGGCGGTTGGGCCGCATCCCAATTGGGCTGCCGCCCATATAGTATTCAGGCATATCGCCCACTTTGTTAACATTACTGGATGCCATGGGATACAATAATAGGTTGAAGAGGGGCTTTGCCCACCCTCACATGGCTTATTGTCATCACCATATATATTGCCATCAGGGGGGCAATAACAAGTACGCCACGACCCAACCATGCCGTGGCCCGACCGACTGTACACCTTATGGTTCCACCTCAAGGAGAAGATTGTGCAGTATATAGGCTAATGTGTTACTGTAGTAGTATAGTGTATTGATAGGGAGAGAAGGTGATTTGGAAGGCAAACTAGAGTTGCTCTATTTTTGTGAGGCACGGGATAGATCAGCAATGGAGGGCAGGTGGTGAAACGTACAGGAGTTCCAGCTATCCTTATCAGCCACCTATAGCACTCCCTGGGAATACCACCCTGTCCGGTTGGTGCCTGCAACCTGTTCCTCCTTGTTGTTCCCCAGTTGACAGAAAGTGTTATAATCAGCTCAAGATCTATTTCATCTAATGATGATATATTTACAGAGTAGATGGCAAGTTGCTGAAAGCAGTGAAGAACATGTATGAGGGTGCAAAGGCGGCAGTACGTGTGGAGAGTGAGCAGAGCGAGTTCTTTGACCTGAATGTTGGTTTGAAACAGGGGCGTGTGATGTCCCCGTGGTTGTTTACTGTATATATGGATGGAGTCATGAAAGAAATACTATCAAGAGCAGTGGATGTTGGTGTATCATTGAAAAGGGAGGGAAATGAGTGGAAGCTACCTATACTGATGTTTGCGGATGATACACTTCTGATGAGTGATAATGAATGGGAGTTGCAGGGTCTGGTAAATGAGTTTGGAACAGTGTGCGAAAAACGGAATTTGAAGGTAAATGCGGGGAAGAGCAAGGTTATGGTCTTCGAAAGGGGTGAAGTCACAGAATGTGAGGTGAAGCTCAACGGTCAGGCTATGGAGATCGTCAGCTCTTTTAAGTATCTGGGCAGTGTGTTGAGTAAAGATGGGACTGTGGATGAGGAGGTGCAGGAGAGGGTGCAACAGGGGAAGAGGGTTGTAGGAACGTTGAAAGCAGTAACAAGAAATAGGGTGGTCAGTATGGAAGTAAAGAAGTCCTTGCATGACAGTGTGGTAATCCCGACACTAACTTACGGAAGCGAAACATGGACGTTCGGGAAGATACTCAGGCCAAGAGTGAGAGCGGTGGAAATGAGTTACTTGAGAAGTGCGTGCGGAGTTACATGGAGGGATAGACAGACGAATGAGGAAGTAAGAAGGTGTGGTGTGGAGGTAGATGTGCTGGAAAGTGTGAAAAGGAACAACTTGAGATGGTTCGGCCATATGGAACGTATGGAAAGTGAGAGATTGACTAAGAGGGTGTACGAGAGCGAGGTGGAAGGACAGAGAGAGAGAGGTGGAAGGATGGAGTGAGGAAGTATATGAATGAAGGCAGTGCTGGTTGGGAGGAAGGGCGTTGACTGACTGGGGACAGAGGTGCATGGGGGCGGTTCGTTCGTGGCCACCCCTTCGGGGATCACGGCGTCAGGCAATATATATAGATAGATGATATATTCAAACCAACAAACATTTCAATATACTTACCTGTGTTTCATAAACTGTTAAATAAAAAATGGTTGACACTTCAATTTAGCCTACATATTATCCTACAAGATGGATATTGATACAATTCATTGGCTTTGATATATTTATATATTTTGACTCTTGAAGATAATAAAATCACAGATTTATAGTTTAAATAGACTTCTTTAAAGTATTTACATATTCAGTGAGCATAAGAAATGGTATTGTAATGAGGTGGAATGAACTCACTAGGAGCCCGTGTTTCAGTTATGCTTGCTGCAAGATATCTTCAGGCATAGGTCCCTTTATCCATAGACACACTCCATAAATGTCAGTAGTAATTAAAAAATAAATAAAACAAAATAAAATAAATACAATTGAAAATAAAAATAGGAAAAGTGGGGATTGGGCCTGAGCATATAGATTGATAAGATAGATAGTAATTAGTATAACTTCACTGTATTTCTAGCCACTCAATATAATACACTATAGTCTATTTTTTTCCCAGCTGATGGTATATTGAATCCCTTATCAGCTGATTTCTCGATAATTAATGGAAAAAGATGAATCTACTCAAAATGTGTGTCGTATTAATGCCAAGTTTTCGTAATTAACAACAAAAATCACTACAAAATCTACATTATAGCGGAGTAATCAAGATAACATTGCAATTTACCCTCATCTGGACAAAAATAGACTATAGTTGCTGCAATTGCAATAAAAAAAAAAGTAATGAAATATTAGAACAGTACAGGTTTCCCTCACTATCCGACGCCCTGATTATTTACGATATTATTATAGGATTTTAGGGGTTTGGGTTTGGCTGGTCCCCTGAACGCATTCTCATTTACTCCAATAATTTCAGGGTTTGCTATATGATTTTTCTATTTAAGATCAGGTTTTCAGGAACGTAACCTAATTTCAGGGTTTGCTATATGATTTTTCTATTTAAGATCAGGTTTTCAGGAACGTAACCTAATTTCAGGGTTTGCTATAGGATTTTTCTATCTAAGATCAGGTTTTCTGGAACGTAACCTAATCGTAAATCGAGGGAGACCTGTACCATCATTGCAATTACAACTAGCGTACCACACTGGCTGGCTCGGCATACGGCAACACCACAGTAATTACCACCGACAAAGATGGCGTTTGCCTGGGTATATGGGCCATAATCACAGTAACGAAAATAATCTTTATACTGTACTGGGTAAGAACGTTATGATTGTTCCGAGTTAAGAGAGGAGGGGACAATATTACTGTACATGGTTTGGTGGGAAGATGAGTCACGTTCAAATTCACAATCAATTTAATCTTGTTGCAGGGTGCCAATGATAATTATAATGTTAGTTTGGAGGTAGCCTATATCCTTCATCTGGTACAGTATTAATATGTTCTCTCCACCAACCAACTTTACTCCTAAACTCGATTAATGAAACTAACAAACACATGTGGCAGTCCGGGGATTCGAACCCAGGACGCTCACACCGAAAATCAACACACTTATGCATTGCGCCACGAAGACAGTTAATAAATTGAAGATGATGGACTGTAGCAAGCTGTCAAATTCATCTAGATCCTGCCGTTCAATACATGTTTTATATTGGTATAGGGATATATATGAATGAAAGGGGCTGGTAGAATAATAGAATATGGGAAGCTGAATAATAATATGTCATGAATGCATGGGGCACGTGGAATCATAAGTTACCTATTATTCAAAAAGTGTAGTAGGTTTTAAATGCAAGTATGTTATTCCAAAACTTACTTAGAATATTATCTAGGTTCATAAGGTTATTTCAAAGTGTCGTTTAAGTAGTGGGTTATTCCAAAACTCACTTAGAATATTATCTACGTTTATAAGGATATTTCAAAGTGTCGTTTAAGTAGGCTATGAATGTGGGCATATATTAAAAAAGTGTAGAGGCTTAGTATGTCATGAATGGAGATGTATATTAACCCATACAGTACCAGGGACGTCCCTTTTATCAAATTCTGGCAACTACTAGACGATTGTATTCAGCCTAGGAAGGACCTCTAGCAATAATAAGGCTTCAAACTATCTATTCTCAACCTTTTTAACTACCACAGATTCTTCTTAAGCTTCAAAATATCGTCTAAATATAGCTAGAATACAATATATCACACGTCGCTGGTACTCAAAGGGTTAAAAAAACACGATCTTGATAAGTTAATAATGTGGGATTATGGGAGGGATTATAATGATCTCAAATCGTGAATGAGTGTATATTCGAAAGCCGTGTTCTTGGGAGTAAAATTTCAAGAATGTGGGATTATGAAGGGGTTTAAATCTTCAAATTGTGTTATGAATGGGGCCTAGATATCAAACTCGTGGTCTTATGGGCGACATGCTAATCGGTGCCACTTACACGTGGCGATCTTTGTAACAGATAACAGATGTTACGAATGGGGGATCTAGACTTAAAAATCGTGGTCTTGCATTATGAAGAGGGTCTAGATCTCAAACTTGTGGCCTTATTTTACGAAGAGTCTAGATCTCAAACTTGTGGCCTTATTTTACGAAGAGGGTCTAGATCTCAAACTTGTGGTCTTAAGTGATGAATGGGAGTCTTTATCACAAATAAGTGGTCTTGGGAAGGCGGATAGAATTGCAGTACGTATAAGTGAAAGACGGGTTCTAGTAGCAGCAGCAGTAGTAGTAGTAGTAGTAGTAGTAGTAGTAGTATAGTTATAATATAGTAGTAGTGGTTGTGGTGGTGATTCCCCTACACCAGGCTGGCAAACCACAGACTAGTCATCACCAGTCAGAAAATAAAATCACTTTCTTTTTATCATCACCAGTCATAAAATAAAATCCCTTTTTTTTTTAGTCATCATTATTAAGTATGTCAAGTTACAGTTATGCTTGACAGTTCTTAGTGTGTCCTTCAAAGTGACTAAATAGCTCATACAATGCCAATTTCATGTTAGATATCTCATATTTCTTCTCATTAATTTTGTTAGATATCCCATATTTCTACTTTATTTTCTTAGATAAAATATTTCTTTTATTTTCTTAGATATCCTACATTTCTTTTAATTTTCTTAGATATCCCATATTTCTTTTAATTTTCTTAGATATCTCATATTTCTTCTTAATTTCAGTGATAACATGGCCAAAACAATGCCTATTTCATGTTAGTTTTCCCGTATCACCTCTCGTCTTCACCCCAGTCGTCAAAGCCCATTGTCCCGGTTTGCCAGCCTGCCCTACACAGCAGAGAGAGAGAAGAGGGACCCCAGTCATTACCACGTATTTGTGCACCTTGTCACACTTCACACACTTCCGCACCCACGAGCTGCGAGGAGACCCGAGGGATGGCCCCAGTCACGCCACACATTTACACGACCAAGTTTATCAGAGTTCGCTACTTTGGTACGAGTTAATACCCAATTTTGGGAAATTTCAAAAACACAAATTCAGAATTTTATATACCGGTACATACATAACATGCATAACATTTTACGACGGAGTGCTCCACACATACGTGCAGTTTCAGTCTCTTGTCCTCCTTTTTCTTGGGTTTAGCCTGATTATACAGTATTATAATTATGTTTAATATTATGGCCTGATAGGTTTAAAACTCCGTTATGACGACCTAAAAATCATCAGATAAACTATCTTTCTTTAACATTCTTCCCTCCTACATGCCTTTCCTTTTCATTTATATGTTATTTTATAATTCAAACTCCATTATAGCACAATTCGGACTCGGAACTTACGACTCTGAAAAACTACAGGTCTCCCTCACTATCCGATGCCCCAATTTACGATATTATTATAGATTTTTAGGTGTTTGTGTTTTTGTTTTGGCTGATCCCAGAACGCATCCCAATTTACCCCATTAATCTTATGGTTCGCTATACAATTTTCTCTATTTAAGATCAGGTTTCAAGGAACGTAACCCAATGGTGTGGCAGGTGTGGTGGAGTGGTCTTGCCACTGGCCTGGTAATCCAAAGGTCCCGGGTTCAAATCCCGATGTATCAATGGGAAGATATTATTGGGATGGAATTTGTGCTGTACCTAGTATCAGTGCATTACCACAAGCCCACCGAAACGTCAATAAAATACCCTCATTGTTCCCTGATTAAATAGCACTGTATGAATATTCCCATATTCAAAATATGCTATAGGGGTGCAATGCCTGGTGAGTTATCTGCTCAACAGGTGGCGTTGTGTGTGTGTAAGTGTGAGAGTCCGAGTGTAGGGGGTGAGACAGTGAAGCACGGGAACGAGATGGCTTCAGAGATGGGGTCGTTTCGGGCCATGAGTGAGCACCGTGCCTCATGTGAAGGCAAGATGGCAGGTGCTCGTTGTACTCTACGTGCTTCACATGTCTCACTCCCTAGACTGGAACAAGACCTCACAGGCTTCACTGTTCATTGTAAAGCGGTGAATGTTAAGGCTCTCAGCCTATGCCCGAGAGGAAGTAAGTTGGAATATAGAAAAAAAAAAAAAAAAAAAAAAAAAAAATCGTATATCGAGGGAGACCTGTATCCGGGTAAGATGGTGTGACGTGCCGCGACGTACACACACACCCCTCGGCCCTCTCACGGATATCAGTTCAGGAGAAGCAACTTTCAGGAGAAGCAACTTTTAGGACTCGTTAATTGACCACTTGCGAGTTTCAGGCTACAAGGAAGTTGGAGCCGTGAACATCGATATTAAACAGAAACTCAATTATAATGTTCATTTCTGATGGATAAATGGTATGTTGAATTGGGTTTTATGTATTTATAAATGTACTACGACCGTATTTTACCTGTAAATTCTGTTAAATATCGTTGTCTACACCTCCAACTTCCTTATAGAACGAAACTCACCGTCAGCAATTCTAAGCCTCAAGGCGATGTCACACTAGCACTCTCTCTGCTAATTTCCAACAAGTCATTTTTGTCTCGCAATATTTCTCTTGTGAATTGGTAGTGGTAGTGAATTTTAGTAAGTGTTATTTTCACATAGCAATTTTGATAGGTTATTTTGACTTTGAATTGTCTTTGTCCCAGTTTTGGTTTGTTTAGTTTGAAAGTTTTACATTTTAAACTATAGCCTGTTTTACCTTAGCTAACGATAAATTGGCATGTCCCCATCTTGATTACCCATCTATTACAAAGATTTTGTAGTAAAGTTTGTCGTTAATTGCGAAAACTTAAGCCGGTATCACACGAGAGCTTTTATAGTTAACATTCGATAATCAAAAAAATTCTGGCAAAATTTCTGGAATAATTTGCACTGATATCGGAAACTAGACTGGTGATAGATTAATTTAGGTGACAGAAATATTATAAATGTTGACCTCATAAGCTGCCAGACCAGTGTTGAGCAAAAATGTTAAGCGAAAAAGCGCTCGTGTGATACCGGTTTTAGTATTAATATGCACAAACATAGTGGCTTCACATTTTTCCACCAAGTAGGCGTATCGAGAATTCAATTGCTATGCGATAGAATTTTTGCCAGCTGATAACAGATTACTATGTTAGGTGGATGGATTCTTATACAGGACTCCCTCGCTATCCGATGCTCCGATTTACGATATTATTATAGGTTTTTAGGTGTTTGTGTTTGAGTTTTAGCTGGTTCGAGAAAACACCCCCATTTACCACGTTAATTTTGGGTTTGCTATACGATTTTTCTATTTTAAGATCGGGTTTTCAGGAACGAAACCCAATCGTAAAACGAGGGAGACCTGTAAGCCGCCTATACAGTACAGTAGTTTGAAATTACCTGACGGAATTGCCGTAAAATCTTGCCGGAGAGAGTGCTAGTGTGACAGCGGCTAAGCCAACATCTTACATGTTAAGAAACCCCAGTTCTAAGTAACGCCGATATCACACGAGAGCTTTTATAGTCAACATTTGATGATCAACATTTTTCTGGGAACATTTCTGGATTATTTCACACTGGTATCGGAAACTAGACTGATGATAGATAAATTTAGGTCGCAGAAAAATATTAAATGTTTACCTCTTCAGTTGCCAGACCAGTGTTAAGGACAAATGTTGAGTGAAAAAGCACTCGTGTGATACCGGCTTAAGTAAAGCCGGTATCACACGAGCGATTTTATAGTCAACATTCAATAATCAACATTTTTCTGGCAACATTTCTGGAATATTTATCACTGGTATCGAGAACTAGACTGATGGTACGTCATGTGTTTAGGTCACCAAAATATTATAAGTATTTTTAACTTGACCTAGCAAATTTGTGACAAACGCCTAATCTTCATGGCCACGGCGTCTGGCAAAAAAAACTCATAAGCTGCCAGATCAGTGTTGAGGATAAATGTTGAGTGAAAAAGCACTCGTGTGATACCGAATTAATAATGTTAATATAGAGCACTGGGGTTAAAGGTACTACTGTACATATCGTCTTCTAGCCATGCTCCGTCCGCGCCAGTAACACTTTTAACACCTTCAGTACGATAATTGTTTTTACCTTTTACCTTTTATTCTGGCTCTGTCTTGAGTCGGCCACGACCAGTAAAAAAAAGAAAACAAAAATAATAATAATAATATAGAAAAAAATGGGGAACGGGCCTGAGCAAATAGATAAAAATAAATTATGGCAAAAGTTAGTCGATTTTATGCAGCTTAAGAAGGCTCTGTCTCGAGTCGGCCACCCCCAGAAGAAAAAAATGGGGAATGGGCCTGAGTACATACATACATACACATAAGAAGGACCTATACATACATACATACATACACATAAGAAGGACCTATACATACATACATACATACAAGAAGGACCTGTTATTCAGAGGGTTTATTGAGATCCTATTTACCCCTTTGAGTCCTCGAGGTAATACATGAAGGGGAGGCAGGCCGTTTGTTTGGTCTATTAATTAATTTATTCATAATTTTTTTAGTTTCCTTCCTAGACCTCCATCAAGCTTAGAAAAACACCCCCTAGACCCCCTTCAAGATATATTTGTACATTTTTCGGTAGAAAAATTTCCCGGCCTTCCTCTTAAAATCGACGCCTAAATGGCACGAAAGGTCTTAAAATTGACAACTAAATGGGGCGAAAGGTGTTAAAATCGCCAAACGTCTTATAATCTCAAAACTAGTGGGACTAAACATTAGGGAGAAGGGGGTCCAGAAAAACGGTCTGCCTCCCTTAAGCTACAGAAAATCATGTAATGGTAACCAGAATATGGTGAAATATTATTATTGTTTTTTCCACCAACCAACTTCACCTCTAAACTCAATTAATGAAATCAACAAATACATGTGGCACTCCCAGGACTCGAACCTAGGATACTCGCACCGAAATTCCGCGCACTATGCAGCATTACGCGATCAAGACAGTTAATTATTTATTATGTCAAAGTACTGAAGGGGTTGGCTCGTTAAAGCATGTGACGCCCATTCACGTTATAATTTCACTTTCCAAACATTTTATTCAACTTAAGAATGACCTGTTTATGTTAAGGGGAGATGGGCCATTTTTCTGGTCTATTAATTCATGTATTCCTTTATTTTTTAGTTTCCTCGCTACACCTCCTTCAAACATAAAAAAAAACATCCATTAGATCCCCCTTCTAGATAAATTTGTACATTTTTCAGTAGAAAAATTTCCCTGCCGAAGGCCGATTCTTCCAACCTAACAGGCTCACTATCGTTTGCCAGGGAAAAAATTAACACCTAAATAGCACGAAAGGTCTTAAAATTGACAAAGAAATGGGGCGAAAGGTCTTAAAATTGCCAAACTAATGGGGCAAACGTCTTAAAATCTCAAAACCAATGGCGCTAAACATGAGGGAGAAAGTGGTCCAGAAAACCAGCCCATCTC
This sequence comes from Lithodes maja, assembly GCA_037953745.1. Classification (NCBI taxonomy): domain Eukaryota; kingdom Metazoa; phylum Arthropoda; class Malacostraca; order Decapoda; family Lithodidae; genus Lithodes; species Lithodes maja. The sequence continues at coordinate 41,742 of JBAKBP010015817.1, read as the reverse complement.
CCCTTAAGGGATTTGTAATTTCACTCTCCAAACACTTTATGCAACTTAAGAATTACCTGTTACCGTATTTGTATTTTCACCGTCCAAATTTATTCAACTTAAGGAGAGACTGGCTGTTGGTTTGGTCTGTTAATTCATTTATTCATATATTGTTTTAGTTTCCTCCCTAGACCTCCATCAAGCTTAGAAAAACACCCCCCTAGATCCCCCTTCAAGATAAATTTGTACATTTTTCCAGCCAAAGGCCGGTTCCTCTTAAAATAATGGACACCTCAATGGTACGAAAGGTCTTAAAATTGACAACGTAATGGGGCAAAAGGTGTTAAAATCACCAAACTAATGGGCCGAACGTCATATAATCTCTAAACAAATGGGGCTTAACACGAGGGAGAAAGTGGTCCAGAAAATTGGCCCATCTCCTCTTAACCCCTTCTGTACCGGTGATGTACTATTAGAAGATTGTGTTTAGCTCAGGAAGAATGTCTACTCAATAAAAGGCTACATTCTGTCTCATAAGATGTTTGCCCCATTAGTTAGTCGATTTTAAGACCTTGCGCCCCATTTCTTCGTCAATATTTAGACCTTTCGTGCTATTTAGGTGTCAATTTTTTCCCTGGCGAACGATAGTGAGCCTGTAATGTTGGAAGAACCGGCCCTTGGCCGGGAAATTTTTATAATCTAGACGGGGGATCTAATGGATGTTTTTTTTAATTTGATGGAGGTCTGGGGAGGAAACTAGAAAAATAATAAATACATGCAAAAATTGCCCAAAAAGTGAACCATCCCCACTTAAGTGCTATGATACTCAAAATTTGTGGTGTCCAAATTCCATGGATGCCGAAAAATTGGCGCCTAATGCCGGTATCACACGAGAGCTTTTTCCCTCAACATTTATCCGCAACACTGGTCTGGCAGCTTATGAGGTCAACATTTAGATTAGTTTGGTCACCTAAATTCAACTACCATCAGTCTAGTTTCCGATACCAGTGCAAAATATTCCAGAAATTTTGCCAGAAAAATGTTAATCGTCGAATGTTGACTATAAAAGCTCTCGTGTGATACCGGCTCAAGTTTCTGGTGCCAAAATTTCAGTGCTGTACGGTCGCGCTAATAAGTCATGTCCCAGCTGTCATTATGTTTGGCTTGCTCTGTGCTGTATTAATGTCTGTCAGATGTTGAATAGGGTGGGTAAGTGTAGGAACATGTTTGTATATTTCACTCGATATGAAGAAATGAAGCTTAGATATTGCCGATGCCAAGGCTCTGTGCTGTATTAATGTCTGTCAGATGTTGAATAGGGTGGGTAAGTGTAGGAACATGTTTGTATATTTCACTCGATATGAAGAAATGAAGCTTAGATATTGCCGATACCAATTATTGATCAAAACATACTTGGTGCCGAGACATGACTTATTAAGCTTAGATATTGATGATACCGATTATTGATCAAAAACATACTTGGTGCCGAGACATCACTTAACCCATGAACCGCGAAGGTCCTCAATTGAGTCTGTAGCGAGATTTTTTTTTTTTTTTTTCTCATGGTTAAAAAAAAAAAAAAAAAAATCTCACTACAGACTCAATTGAGGACCTTCGCATTTCTTGGGTTATTAGGCCGACTGTATTTTCCGGCCCAAAGTACAAAAATTGGGGTCCTGTAGTCTTTATATTTGTCCTCAATACTTTTGGCCAGTACTGTACTGTAATATTATACAATGCATGAACTTTATTAAGGGGGGGTCACCGGCTTTGTTTAATCTTTCTCTCCTTTTCTCTCTTTCCCTGGCTTGTATCCATTTGGCCCCATTCAGCCAACTGTTTTAAGACGCTTATCCCCATCCAGGTGTGGATTTATCTCCAGCATTGTATGGAGAAATTCGGCTTCGCCGGAGACATATTTCTATCGAAAAATGTACAAATTTAGCTTGCTGTCAAAACAAAAATATATATTGCTGGCTCGCTACCGCTCGCCAGGAAAATGTTGACACCTGGATGGGGGTAAACATCTTAAAACAGTAGGCTGAATGGGGCCGAATGGATACAAACCAAAGAGAGAGGGAAAGAAAGAGAACAAAAGTGAGGTGGGCTCCCTTAACCCCTTCTGTACCGGTGACGTCTTTTTTATTGGATTTCAGCAACATTTAGACGATTTTATAAAGCCTAGGAAGGATGTATGGTAGGCTAAAAAAATTAATAGAGATAAAAAAATAAAAATAAATAAATAAATAAGTCTGTAGCATTTTAACCCTCTGGCTGTGGTCATAATTGCGCTTCTTAGGGCATATTCAGGCACTCCTGAATGATTAATTAAGGATCTGCATGAAATGAAATGTATTCTGCCAAAAACTAGACGAAAATAGCTTCAAAATGACACTAGAGCGAGCTTCCTAACTCGCGGGGTTCACCCGCAGCGCTGCCATAGACAAGACATTCGGGAAAACTCGCTAATTATTAGCAATGTAGCGGCTTGGCAACACTGCTGAGACCACGGTCCGAGACCACAGTTTCCCTCAATGCGCGGCTGGCCATGCTGACAGTCGGAGGTGGGCCCCTCGCTGTCCCGCCCACTGACACTCGACTTCTACGGCTTTTACAGGCTTTTAAAGCCTGGAAATTGCTGTAAATTGCCTATGCGTTCAGGAACGTCTTCCGCAGGGAGGGTTAATGGGTATAAGTCCTTCCTAAGTTGAAAAAAATGGTCTAATAGTTGCCAGAATAAAATAGAAAAGTACATCCCCGGTACAGAAGGGGTTAACGAAGCATAGAACAACCACAACAATGGAATGCAATCCAGAAGGCAACTTGTAGAGAATTAAATAGATTATAATATGCACTTAAAATTGTAATTATTTCAGCACTGTTCAGTAATGTCATTTAAAGGGTGCCCGGATGACTCGACCCAATAGACCATTTCAACCAGTAGCTCTCAACCAGTCCAATACTGTTAGGTTAATTATATTGTAAAACTTGCAAAATAAACAAACCAAAACGTATACGAACACAGTAAAAAGACAAAATAACTAATCAAAATCGCTATGTGGAAACAACGCTTGAGTAAAATAATAATTTATAAATAAAAAAACACAATCCACCACATAGGGTGTACATTACTACATGAGCAAGTTAATCTGTTTCCTAAGTTAGAGACTTTATATTGACAAGTGATTTAGTCCGCTCTGGTTGAGAGCCACCGGTTGAAACGGTCTACTGGTCGAGGCATCCGGGCGCCCATTTAAAAGTTATTTAGAATCTATAAAGAAATTGATGGCTGTATATCCTGAAAGACACTGAGAAGTCCTTAAATACTATAGTAACACCTAAATGTGAAATACATTTTCTATAATGCAACAAGATACATACACAAACATAACTTAAAGAATGTTTGACTATAGTCCGTTCGTTCTAGGTTGGCCGGAAATCGTAAACTCTTAACCTCTGTAACTCAAAATGGGCTGGAGCAAATGAGCTGTCAATTTCCACACCTATTCCCTAGCCTAATTCTAACCTCTGCATCTCAAAAAGGGCTGGAGCAAATGCGCTGTCAATTTCCACACCTATTCCCTAGCCAAGTCTTCCTATGTGGTAGAAATATTAGCTCGATTACTCTAGTCCTTTTTGAGTTATGAGAGGTTAGGGGTTAGGATTTCTGGCCAACCTAGAATGAACAGACTACAGTATATATAGACAGGCTGCAAGGGGGCACAGTCACAGGCGACAGTACGGTTCTCTTACTATAGTTCATTATTTTCCAGCTGACGATAAATTGACCACTTGCGAATTTCAGGCTATAAGGAAGTTGGAGCTGTAAACATCGATATTAAACAGAAATACAATAATAATGTAGGTTTCTAATGGATAAAAAGTATGTGGAATTGGGTTTTATGTATTTATATAAACACTACAACCACATTGTAGGTGATAATTCTGCCAATTATCGATGTCTACAGCTCCAACTTCCTTATAGAACGAAACTTGCAAGTGGTAAATTGTCATGTCCCTATCTTGATTATTCGGCTATTACCAAGATTTTGCAGCGAACTACAGTACGGTCCCGAAATGCGTTGTTATGTGTGCAATTAGTTTGCTTGGGAAACAGATTAACTTGCTCATGTGGTAATGTACACCCAATGTGGTGGATTGTGTTCTTTTATATTTAATATTATTTTGCCAAAGTGTTGTTTCCACATAGCGATTTTGATCAGTTCTTGTTGTTGTTGTTGTTGTTCCCCAAGCTGCCTGGCCGAACAGCCCCAAGGCCCCGAGCAATTCCAAGGCCATAACCGAGTGCCCCCACAGAACCCTCCCTGCCGACCACAATAAAGCCTGGGTGACCGAAGCCACTCCATGGCGGGGAGCTGAGGAGGGTGCAGAAACGCCCGGGAAACCAAAGCCCCACCCAGGGCCCTGTGCCCCTCAGCAATTATGAAGAGAAAGTTGAGGGGCAAGGGAAAAAATGATCAGTTCTTTTGTCTTTTTACTGCATTCGTCCAAGTTTTGGTTTTGTATATTTTCTAAGTATTACATTATAATTATGAACACTTAGCATCTTTATGACACAAAGACACAATAGTTTCATATTGCTCCATTAAGGGGAGATATCCACATGAGAGATTTTTTACTTGACCCCTTTCTCCCTCATGTTTTGTCCCATTGCTTTTGAGATTTTAACCACGTTCGCCCCATTAGTTTAGCGATTTTAAGAACTTTCACCCCATTTCTGACAATTTAAAGACCTTTCATGCCATTTAGGTGTCGATTTCTTCCAGGCGAGCGATAGCGAGCCTGTAATTTAAGAGGAACCGGCCTTCGGCCTGGACATTTTTCTACCGAAACATTTACAAATTTATCTTGAAAGGGGGTCAAGGGGGTTTAATTTTAAGTTTGATGGAGGTTAAGGTAACAAACTAAAAACCTCCCCTTAATTATCGAGAAAGAGGATTCAATTTACCGTCAGCTGGGTGAGCCCCTTAACCCCTTCTGTACCGGCGACGTATTTTTTTAACTGTAATCTGGCTACTGTTAGACGATTTTAGACAGTTTAAAAAAAAAGGGCCTCCAGCGATTACCAGGCTTCAAACTATCTCACTTAACCCTTTTCACTACCACAGATCCTTCTTTTAAACTGCACAAAAAACAAATTAGAACGGGGTCGCCGGTATGGAAGGGGTTAATTGGTTCGGGTCTTGCTACTACTGTAGAATTAAAGGGGAGATGGTTCACTTTTTGGGCGATTTTTGCATGTACAGTACAATTGCGCATAATTTGAGGGTTCACTGTACAGTATTCATTATTTTTCTAGTTTGCTCCCTAGACCTCCATCAAATTATAAAAAAACATCCATTAAATCCCCCTTCTAGATTAATTTGTACATTTTTCGGTAGAAAAATTTCCCGGCCAAAGGCCGGTTCTTCCAACATTACAGGCTCACTATTATTCGCCAGGGAAAAAAACGACACCTAAATAGCACGAAAGGTCTAAATATTGAAGACGAAATGGGGCGAAAGGTCTTAAAATCGACTAACTAATGGGGCAAACATCTTAACATCTGAAAAGTAATGGGGCTAAACATGAGGGAGAAAGTGGTCCAGAAAACCGGCCCATCCCCCCTTAAGTACTGGCCGCCTCATTTGGGTCGTAAGGTCCGTGTGATCAGTGTCTCTATGTAGATCTATGTAAACCCTCATTCTATTCCAACACTAGACAATTGACCACGTGCAATTTTCAGGCTATAAGGAAGTTGGAGCCGAATTACGGTTTTAGTACATTAATTAATATATAAAACCAAATTTAACACACCATTTATCCATCAGAAACGTACATTATTAGTGCATTTCTGCTAAATATCAATGTTCTTGGCTCCAACTTCCTTATAGCCTGAACCTCGCAAGTCAGCAATTTTACCCAGCTTAGGTATCGAAGGTATCTGGCCATCATCAGACGATTTTACTGGTTACAAAAGATTACGATAGTTAACCAATTTATGGAGATATAATACACCTCTCTGGGTACTAGACGTCCTTCCTAAGCTGCAGAAAATTGTCAAATAATAGTCAGACTATAATAAATAATGGCATCACCCGTCCCTTAAAGGGGTAGTGGCTGCTTTTTTGGTCTATTTATTAAGTTATTCATATATCCACATAGCCATTTTGATAAGTTATTTTACCTTTATATTGTCTTAGTCCGAATTTTGGTTTGTTTAGTTTGCAAGTTTTACATTGTAATTAATCACTTTTAGTTTCCTCGTTAGACCTCCATCCAGCTTAAACAACACCCCCAAGAACCTCATTACTGTCGCCTCCTGTGCGGTTACGGTTGCCTCCACCATTTTGTACCCCTCCGTCATTTTACGTATGGAAGGAAATATCGCTTGACTGAAATTGGACTGTTAATTTAGATGATCATTGACCGGTTTTATAATAAATTATTCTTCAAGGAGTATAATGTTTTTTATAATCAATTATTCTTCAAGGAGTATAATGTTTTTTATAATCAATTATTCTTCAAGGAGTATAATGTTTTTTATAATCAATTATTCTTCAAGGAGTATAATGTTTTTTATAATCAATTATTCTTCTAAGAGTGAAATTTTTTATGCAGTTGTTATTTTAAATGATCAATTAATGGTAATACAGTATAAGTTATTTTTGTAGGAGTGAAATTTGCTGTGCAGTTGTTAATTCAAATGATCTATTAACCCTTGTCTAGCGGGCCCTCTGTGGCCGTTTTGGGCCTTTTCAGGCCATTCTGACAGCTATATCAACCATCAGTATGCAAGGAACTGTATTGTGCCGAAAACTAGGTGGAAATCGCTACACATTGACGTAACATACAGCTACGTAGCACTCGTGGAGCACTGACAGTGTTACCTCGAAGATGGAAGTTTAGCAGATTTTGCTACCTTGCTCACTTTTAGCGAACTATTGGTTACACTGTGATCCTCTCGCGCGGTGGGGGAACTGGAGTTAGTGTGGGCCGGGAGGCCACAGATATCGGACGTATGGATCATTACTATCCCACTCATTTTCACTCGATTTACACCATTTTTTCACTCGTTTTTTGCCTGTTTTTTCAACTCGACTTATGTGGTGAGCCGCTCTTTAAGGGTTAATGGTTTTATTATAAATTATTCTACTAAGTCAAACACAATATTTTTTCCTTCCGTAAATAAAATCATGGTGCGAGTACGAATACTGTATATGAGGGCAACTGTACGTGTATGTGTGTGTGTGTGTGTGTGACACATGCTACAAACTGTAAACAAAACAACGTAAACAAACCCCCCCCCCCCTCCCTATGGCTCAGTGTGTGATCTCTCTCTACTCAAGAGAGAGATTAGAAAATGGATGATTAATTTTCTCTATACAACAAATAAAACAATGCAATGAGTGTAGCGATTAGAAAGTCTATGCAGCCTCGAGTACTAAATAATGGCGTATAACGTTCATGTTCTTTTCCGATGGCGCATCTCCGAGGGGAAACCACCGGCTCTGAATTCTAAATGAGGCAGTTTGTGTTCAGAGCCGGCCTCCCGAAACACCATCGGACATTCTTATACAAGTACCTCACTTAAGGTTTATTTATTTATATTTCTTCCTAATTCCAGCACATATATATACTTTTATATTATTAGCGTACTATCATTTCCTCCTCGCGCACCAGCACAATCTTATTAATATATTTTCCTGACGCACTGGGCAGCAACACTGGACACTTGGGGTTTATTATACTTTATTTTTTCCAACACACGCTTATATTTTTATTACTATTTGGTGACGCACTGGGCAAGACTGGACACTGTGACTTCCCCGGGCGGTGGGCGTGTTATGGGTAATGTTAAGTGGTCATACAGTGGAATAACTGTTGGCAGAGTTGTTGGTATTGGTCCTCATCACCGGAGACTCTCCTCATCTTTAGGGCCCGGGAGTCTGCCGCGGTGCCCTCGTGGACCTCTAAGTCTACCTGGGCTCCCGTGGGGTCCCTCACAGAAAGGCCACAGTCCCTCACGCCCTCCCGCACGATAGAGGGCGCCCGCCTCTCCAACAAGTGGATTATATTCCCAAAGAGGTCTTGTTGTGCCATACCTGAATACTTAGTAGGTAGAGTTAAGAGAAATGAGCCACTGCCGGTCTTGGGTAGTTCTAACTCTATGACACTGCGTTCCACCAGGGGCGACCGTTCCCCCGACGGGGTAACGTCTGTCATTTCTATGTCACTCTCACCCGTGCCGCCGTTGTGGAAGGGAGGAAAGCTATGTCGGAACTCCATGCTGGTGATCAACATGGGGTGTCTCTGGGTTCCCGTGATTGCGTTTTGCCGCACCAAATTTCGTTCATTGCGAATTCTATGGACGTTATTGTTGTCTGTGGCGGAGGGTCGGCGCGAGGCAATTATACCCGCCGTCCCCCGCGTTATAGACGGCCCCTCAGTGTCACAGTCACGCACACACGGTAACGGGGAAGAGTCTAAACTGAGCCCCTTAGATAACCTCTGGGGGGAGAGGTGAGGGAACAGGTTGGCATGGTCCGGGGTGGGAGGGGAGGGGAATGGCGACGAGTCCATATCGTCCGACACGTCCGGTGAGGAGTCGGACGACGACGCTATGATGATCTGCCCACCACTCTCGTCCGTGATGGAGATCTGAGGGTTCTGTGAGAAGGTGTAGATGTTCCTGGGTACGTGGTGGGTAATGTGGCACCCCCGGGGGGGCTCCTCCCTGATACAATCCAACCCCAGAGGTGGGGGGGGACGGGCCCGAACGAGGGATCAAGCCCGGGGAGGGGGGCGACAGAGGGGGCATCGGGCTAAGGAGGGGAGAGGAAGGCTGGGGGGACAAGGCTAGGGGTGGGGACTGGCGGTGGGAAGGACTACGGGGACCAGAGGGGGAGGATGAAGGGTGTAGGTGTAGACGACTCAGACTTAACGCCGTACACCTCTATACTACTCCCACTTTGGTGTAGCGGGGAACCTGAAACAATAAACACTCATTACAACGCTGATAATCAATTGGGTGGATGCTAAATTCATATTTGTTTTCACCAACCCACCAATTAATTTACAAATAAACCTAACTAATAAAATCAATAAAAGTAATGAATACATGTGGTACTCCAAGGACTCGAAACTAGGATACTCACACAGAAATTCCGCACACTAAGCATTAGGCTATCAAGACACAGGAATCAACTTGACTTCTTTATTTCTTTGAATATTTTTGACTGCAATGAACTCCTCATCACTGTGAGATGGGTTCTTTTAAGGGGGTAGTGCTTGTTTTTTGGTCTATATATTTATATACATAACATTTTAAGACTGAGTGCTCCACACATACATGCAGTTTCAGTCTCTTGTCCTAATGGTGGCGTTCCAGGCAACCTGTTAAGGGCTGCTTCACTTGTCAAGTTTTTGGATTTGAGATTGGCACATATAGTCCGATCCCAGGTCTTCCTCGGTCCACCCCTTGGTGCAGCTCCCTCCACAATCACAGACCTGCATCTTTTCACCCAATTTTGTTCATGGTGTTGTAGGGAATTTATTGATAAGGAGAAGATACAGAGCTAATGCTATAAATATGAAACAAAGAAGGCAGTGACTTACAGTACATTAAGTGGCACAGTATGTAGTACCTGTCTTGCAACACAATCCCACCCTTACTCTGTACAACTCTCCAACCCAAGAGTGAAATGTTGTTCTCAATCTTTCTTCTATTCAACAGCTCAAAACTAATTTTTTTTTTTCCTATTTTTTCCAAGTTGCCGTAGTCTCTCTCCAGTGCCTCCGGGTGTTTTGTGTGGATTCATCTTGCTGGTGTTTCTGCATCCTGGTTGGAGACTTCGGCATCTCATATAATAATAATAATAATAAAACATGAGGAAGAAAGGGGACCAGAAAATGGCCCATCTCCCTTTCAACTTACTTGGTATTGACGGTGGTGTTGTAGACGGGAGGGGGGGCGATGACGTGGGTGAGATGTGCGGGATGATGTTGCTGGGTGACGCGGGTGAGTGGGGTAAGGGGGAACGGCACGGAGACCCCCCAACCAGGGACGGGGAGTGGGGGGAGGGTGAAGGGGTGGGAGAGACAGCGGTGGCCCCCATTCGGTGTAACGAGTGGCCGCGTTGGAGCTCCGCCTGGATGGCTGCGTCCGTCACTCCGCTGTGTTTCTACTCTCAACAACAAAAACAACAAGAACGATGATCCACAAGAATAACAAGAACAAGAATAACAAGAACGATGATCCACAACAAGAGCAATAACAAGAACGATGATCCACAACAACAACAATGATGATCCACAAGAATAACAAGAACAATAACAAGAACGATGATCCACAACAATAACAACAATAACAAGAACGATGATCCACAACAAAAACGATGATCCACAAGAATAACAAAAACAATTACAAAAACATACAAAAATAACAATAACCACAAAAACAACAATAATGAAAAAAACAATGACAAGAAGAATCACACCAAACAAAAACAATAACATTGTTTTTCCAAGAAGAATAAACAATGATCCGGAACAATAAAAAGAAAAATAACCAATGAATTCACACCAATGACGACAATATCCACCCCAAAAATTATTATCCGGAACAATAACAAGAAAAATAATATCAAGTGAATTCACACCATCAACGACGACAATATCCACCCCAAAAATTATTATCCAGAACAATAAAAAAAATAACATCAACAACAACAATATCCACCACAAAAGTTATTATCCATACCAATAACAAGAGTCCAAAGAAGCAACCATGACAAGAACGACAAGAACGATTCACGCAGCAATAATATAAAAAAAAAAAAAATCAAATCACCATCACAGTTTTATCATAGTATAGGATGAAAATAATGTCGGCAAAAATTAAAAATTGTAATTTTTTTTTTTTTTTTGAATGTCAGCAAAATAATGTTGTTTTTGTTTTCCAGACGCCGTAATTCCCGAGCAGGGGTGCCATCAGACGTTCACAAAAAGAGAACGGGTTGTTTTCGTCAGCATATTCGTTCATCATTATCAGCAGCGTAATTTATGGCGAGAGTACGTATCGGCATATTTCAAGTTACAGCACATCGTCGGCGTATTTCCCGACGACAGCATAGGTTAGCATCGTCAGGACATCAGCGCATAGGTCAGCATCGTCAGGATATCAGCACAGCACAAGAACATCAGCGCATAGGTCAGCATCATTGTCAGCAGTGTCAGGATATCAGCACAGCACAGAATATCAGCGCATAGGTCAGCATCGTCCGGATATCAGCACAGCACAGAACATCAGTGCATAGGACAGCATCGTCAGGATAGCAGCACATAGGTCAGCAACATCCGGATATCAGCACAGCACAGGAACATCAGCGCACAGGTCAGCATCGTCAGAATATCAGCACACATCAGCACAATTCAGGACGATACAGGTTTGGAGAACATGAAACAGAACATAGTGAATTAGAAAGGTTCCACGACAGGCGCACATCACACTTACTTTTGAAAATAGTTTAGATAATGTGAAGCCAATTACTCAAGAAAATACCAGTACTGTATTTTTTATTATATAATTTGAAGGCAAGAAGTTAATTTCTGTGACAGTGTTGTAAATAGTAATATGTAAACCAAACTAGGTAATTAATTATGATATCCATTTGAATAATATACTGTTAGGTAAACAACTAATGTAAATTAAATTGATAACACTACGTGATAAAAATGTAAATTAAATTGAAAACATTAGGTGATAAAAATATAAATGGCTAAACAATTAAACTACCTATCCACCGATTTGTAAAAGCTAAACAATTACAAAAAAAAAAAAAAAAAAAAAATCAAAATGAATAATTGATAAAAAATTAGCTTGAAATTGAAATGACTTAAAATAAACATCAAACATTCTTACATGAAACAACCAACACACTTGTCAACACAAAAATGATATTCCATCCATGCAGATTTATAAATTATATATTGAAGTATTTGTACTGTACTGTACATTAGTTCACAATATTTACAAGAAATAATTATTATCACGTTGCTTTACCAAATTATTTTCAAAATGCCAAGTATGATGTTTTATTTCTACACACATAAAATTCTGATCTAAAATCTGCAAACAATTTATTCAAAGACAAATTATATTACAGCAATTGACCAGTTGCGAGTTTCAGGCTATAAGGAAGTTGGAGTTGTAGACATCGATATTTAGCAGAATTAACAAGTAAAATACGGTCGTAGTACATTTATACTGTATATACACAAAACTAAACTAATTGGGCGGGTGCCCAACCCCGAAAGGGGTTGAAATAGGGGAGCTATCCCCCCGCCAAAGGCGGCTTTCTAGGGCCTTTCCTAGCTGATGCTGAGAGGATTGGGTTCTAGTCATGTGGTGATGGGCTGGTCTATCAGAGTGAGAACTGAGCGATCTCTGCCATACCCATAGCTTACTCTGACTGTTCCTTTTACATATATATTTTCTAGATCTCAAGTGATGGCGTCTCTTCCGTGGATTGACCTCTCAATCTACTAAGATTGGAAGCCAAAGCGTCACATCTCTCCTTTGCCCCTCAACTTTCTCTTCATAATTGCTGAGGGGCACAGGGCCCTGGGTGGGGCTTTGGTTTCCCGGGTGTTTCCGCACCCTCCTCAGCTCCCCGCCATGGAGTGGCTTCGGTCACCCAGGCTTTATTGTGGTCGGCAGGGAGGGTTCTGTGGGGGCACTCGGTTTTGGCCTTGCTCGGGGCCTTGGGGCTGTTCGGCCAGGCAGCTTGGGCAACAACAACAACAACAACAACAACAACAACAACAACAACAACAACAACAACAACTAAACTAATTATACTTCCTATCAATCAGAAATCAATATTATTGCATTTCTGTTCTATATCGATATTTACGGCTCCAACTTCCTTATAGCCTGAAACTCGCAAGTGGCCAATTCCACTTGTGATCAAATTGAACTTCTGAAAACCTGTCAAACAAGAGTATGTCAATACCTGTAGTTTAATTATCTAAAAGATGATTATGTAATCTCCCAACACCAAACACCTCCCAATGAAATTAATGAAAGCATATGATCCACCCGGGATTCGAACCTGGGTTGCCACATACAGATCTTAAACACTCAAACCATTACACCACCAAGACAGTTAAAGATTAAGTACAAGACAACGATTTTATATCCATTTATCGAATACTGGATATCAATCTAATCATGTATTCAAACCCAACTGCACACTGAATACAGGTCTCACTCGATTTACGATTGAGTTACGTTCCTGAAAACCCGATCTTAAATAGAAAAATCATATAGCAAACCCTGAAACTAATGGGGTAAATGGGGATGCGTTCTGGGACCAGCCAAAACCCAAAACCCAAACGCCTAAAAACCTATAATATCATAAATTAGGGCATCGGATAGTGAGGGAGACCTGTACACCCGCTACACGATACATAAGTTACTAAATACATCCGCTACATAACAAACTTGCTACACGATACATCCGCTACAAAACAAAGTCACTAAATATCACATCCATCTTTCACTAACACTAAGTTCATTCTGTTCACTGCAAGCATTGTCAAGTTTTGTTTATTTGTTATAAATTCTTTTTAGAGCTGCCAAATAAAGGGGCCCTCACACAGTCAGGAGTGCGAGCTAATCACTAGGAGTAGGGAAAAATTCGGACTCGCGGGCCTATTTGTGGTGAAAATCGATAACTCCTAGTGACTCTAGCGACTCCTGTTAGACTCCCACTCGCTCGCGGTGAAAATCGATGACTCCTAGTGACTAGCGACTCCTGTTAGACTCCCACTAGCTCGCACTCCTGACTGTGTGACTTAAGAATGACCAGAGCCAACCACAATTCTAACTTGTCAGCAGTGTTATGTTATTATCATTTGGATGGCCCTAATGTAATTAACCCAAAACTAATCAATTATCTAAGTAAAAATTACAAGGTTTTATATAATTGGTGTCCTTAACACTTTCGCGTGCCTGGCCTACCCTCTCCCGCCTACCTAGGAAGTGATCCGCGCTCTCCACCTCCCACATACCCAGTACTAAGCCGCGCGGTATAGTGAAACGCTCGTTGGGAAGCGGATGACGAAAATAACGTCATCGGAACGGCTACGGTTGGGAAGTGGATGACGAAAATAACGTCATCGGCACGTCTACGGTCGGGAATTGGATGACGAAACTAACGTCATCAGCACGCCAAAGTGTTAAGGAGAAGTGAGGACTTGAAGATGATTCTAGTCTAGGTCGCAAAAAGACAGCTTCAATAGCAGAAGAAAATGAAAATCCAGGAAACAGTTAAACAATGTGACGAGAAGGACAATATAGAGAAACTAAAACATGGAGAAGTTAAATGGTAGAAAAGAAATTAGTAAAGAAATTTACAATTGAACCAGGGAGAAAAGAGCAGTTCAGAACATTAATTCCCTGGTTCAAAAGCCCCCCTCGCCACAACACTGGAGCCTTCTCGAGAGGTACAAATCCCTACTGTCTTGTTGGGATTGCTCACTATGAACAAAGGTTAATCCCACCACCACTGCTGTCTAATGGCGGCCTCAGACTGAAACTGAAACTTTTTATCGATCACCCAGTCTTCTAAAAATATGTATTTTGATATATATTTTTTTTTATTTGGTAGGAATCTGAACCCCTTCCTCAAACACAGAAAATTTCTACTGCGATAATTATTTAAACAATTATATGATGGTTTAACCCTTGGAATCCGGGAGGCCTCATATGAGGCAAAATGCGCGGATAAAAAGTCGCCGATATAATCATCAGAACTCGGCAACCACGCAACGTAGCGATATCATCTCAACGGCAGTCTACAGACAAGAAAACGTTCTACAATTTGCAAAAAAATTGACTGCTCTAGGTGGTCTCAATCAGTAGCTACTGAATTATGAAGTTTGAAGATACCAAACTTCATATGAGGCCCCCCGGATCCCAAGGGTTAAGCATACTATATACTGAACGGATAATATCGAGATGCAAATACTGTACAGTTTGGTACATCACAAACATCATTAACTGATGTTTTTCAAGCAATGGTTGAAGGTAGTAAGCAGTTTAATAATTTTGTTATTTTGTAGTAATTTGTTATTGTGTGTGTGTGTGTGTGTGTGTGTGTGTGTGTGTGTGTGTGTGTGTGTGTGTGTGTGTGTGTGTTGCAGTGTATGTGTTATTGTGCTTTGTGTGTTGAGTTGTTTACATATACAATCGCGCTAATAAGTGATGTCTCGGCACCAAGTATGTTTTGATCAATTGACCACTTGTGAGTTTCATTCTATAAGGAAGTTGGAGCTGTAGGCATCTATATTTAACAGCATAACTAGCTTAAATACGGTCGTAGTGCATCTATAAATACATACAATCAAATTCAATATGCTTGCTAATCATCAAAAACCAACATTATTATTGCATTTCAGTTTAATATCGATGTTTACAGCACCAACTTCCTTATAGCCTGAAACTCGCAAGTGATCAATTGGTATCAGCAATATTTAAGCTTCATTTCTTCATATCGAGTGAAATATACAAACATGTTCCTACACTTACCCACCCTATTCAACATCTGATATTAATACAGCACTGAGCGAGCCAAACGTAATGACAGCTGGGACATGACTTATTAGCGCCACCGTATGTGACAGTAGGACAGGACTAAAGCCGGTATCACACAAGCGCTTTTTCCCTCAACATTTATCCTCAACACTGGTCTGGCAGCTGATGAGGTCAACATTTAAAATATTTCTTTTGCCTAAATGTATCTATCATCAGTCTAGTTTCCGATACCAGTGCAAAATACTCCTTAAATGTTGCCAGAAAAATGTTGATCATAGAATGTTGACTATAAAATCTCTCGTGTGATACCGACTTAACTCACTACATAGGGTCCAATAATATCCGTCACTAAGGACCTAATCTACCTGCGTCTGGACTGGCCCTAGAGGAGCCAGTACCGGGTGAGCCACAGAGGGCACAACCAGTTAGTGGGGAACCGGTTCTCAAACTGGCTGCCGGTCGTAACCGACAACCAGACCGACTTCGGGCGATACATTCCTGCAAGTTGTATAGGAAGCTACATTTTGCTGCTTTTTTATCTTAATATTATATTTTGCACATATAGATTTTGTTTAGTGTGTTGTCGTTTCGATAGTTTCTATTTGAGTGAGAGAGAGCTAAAGTTAAGATGTGTCATGAGTAATATCTGGATATACATAATTTGAAGGATTTTAAGTCGTAGGATGAGGGAAAGATAGATTGAGGGATAGTCCCAGAGTTTACTTCTTGAGTGGAAAAGAGACTGGGAGAATTGCCGACTTGCGAGTTTCGTTCCATAAGGATGTTGGAGCTGTAGACAACGATATTCAGCAGAATTTACAGGTAAAATACGGTTGTAGTACATTAAATTTTATAAATACATAAAATTCAACATACCATTTATCAATCAGAAACGTACATTATTATTGCGTTTCTGCTTAATATCGATGTTCACGGCTCCAACTTCCTTATAGTCTGAAACTCGCAAGTGGTCAATTGGTTCACTCTTGTGTCAGATGCACTACCAACCATACCACGGCCAGTAGCATAAGCAGTGTTGCCAATTTAGCTACTTTCCCGCTATATCTAGAGGTATTTACTTCCATCTAGAGGCAAATTTTTACATCTAACGACAAGTATTCTAGCGATACTCTGAGATTTGAACCATTTTAGAGTGATATTGTAGAGATTGTGGCATTTGTTGAGGCTCGTAAGTAACTCGACAATTGAGTGATATTGTAGAGATTGTGGCATTTGTCCAGACTCGTAAGTAACTCGACAATTTAAGTTAAGTAAATATATTGGAAGTTTGAATTAGGCGCCAATATTAGACTAAACTATATATCTTTATAAAAGATATGTACTCTTTCGTATTAAGTTTCTATGGGTTATTATCCATAATTATATCGGGTTATTATAATTAATCCGCTATATCTTGTAGGTAGTTAATGACGCATTGGTGGATACGATATTAACTGCGCATGCATCATTTTCGGGAACCTGCGGGTCCCTGGTACAAGACAATCTATTTTTTATTAATTTCACCACAACACCAAACACCTCCAATGAAATTAATGAAAGCATATATGTGATCCACCGGGATTCGAACCCGGGTTATCACACACAGATTTTTAGACACCTTAACCATTACACCACCAAGACGGTTAAAGGTTTATGCACACGCCTACGACTTTCGCTTTGCCAACCATCTCAACAACACATTCTTCTAGCTGCTCCCACTACAACCACCTTGTTCATGCTAAATTACTCTAATTGGAAGTTGGAGCTGTAAACATCGATAATTACCAGAATTATCACCTAAATTGCGGTTGTGGTGCTTAAATAAATACATAAAACCCAATTCAACATACTTTTTATCCATTAGAAACCTACATAATTATTGTACAGTACTGTATTTCTGTTAAATATCTATATTTATGGCTCCAACTTCCTTATAGCCTGAAACTCGGAAGTACAGTAAAAGTCCGTTAATCCGACGACCGATGATTCGAATCTCCCAATAGTCCGAATTTTTCAATTTGAGGCCAAATCCGAATTCACCCGATGGTCCGAATTTCAAGAAGTTGGTCCGAATTTCAAGAAGTCCCAAAGTCCCCTTTTTGAGGCATTAGGCCACTCAAATGACACATAATGGAGCACACACATATCATATGTTCATGAATTCACTTTAAAAGTTTACCATTGTCATTGTAGCCTATTACCTACTTCAAAACATTAAGATTAATGGTCAAAGGAAGCTACTGATATAAACGTAAACACCTTCTTCTTCTTCTTCTTCTTCCACATCGTCTGCTAGAGAGTTTGTTTTGCTCTTGAACGCATCCTTGGGACGCTCCGATGCGCTACTGGCTTGCACCGCATTTTCTGCAAGCGCATTCAGTCTTGAGCTTGAAAACGCACCTTTGGACGTTCCGATACGCTATTATTTATAGTTCAGTGATCGGAGCGTCCCAAGGGTGCTTTCAAGACAACAAGACAAGGGTGCTTTCAATACAATATAATATAACAGAGCACATCACAAAAGGAAAATTACAAGAACTTCTCAGGGAAGTGCCGTTGTTAAGGCATTACTTCCCGAACCACATCTGATCTTAAAGAGCAAGACAAACTCGCTAGTAGACGGAAGAAGAAGAAGACGTTTATATCAGCAGATTCCTTTGACCATTAATCTGAATGTTTTGAAGTAGGTAATAGGCTACAATGACAATGGTAAACTTTTGAAGTGATTTCATGAACATATGATATGTGTGTGTGCACCATTGTGTCATTTGGGTGGCCTAATGTCTCGATGTTTTCGTCATACACAGGTTCATAGGGGTAAAGTCCGATAATCCGAAAAATCCACTAATCCGAACGAGGGCCGGTCCGCTGCCCTTCGGATTAACGGAAGTTTACTGTAATTCTGTAAAAATCAAAGGGTTGAAATTAACGGTTTTAGGCACTTTACCCTTCATCAATTTTGCATTTCTTGGGTTAAGGAGGCCAGACCTATGAGAGTTCCGTATGGAGCTCAGTGGTCTGGTTAATCTGCTCTACATAACTAACTTGGGTTAAGGAGATGAGAAATCCTATCTATCTATTTACAGTATATAGGCTACTTAGGCACATATATACAGTACAGTCGGCCCCGCAAGGATGCGCATTAAAAGGGTGCGATTCTCCAACCGTGCGGCAGATGTCCATGCGGTGCTTATAATCCAAGGGTGCGAAAAAAGCAAAGCGTGCGGTGGCGAAGCGTGCGAAACTGGATGCGCATTTGTCGGGCGGCCATGTTTGTGACGTCAGAGCGCGCGGGATGACTCAGTGACTCGTATGTAAGCGTACCCTGACGCAGCCTTGCAATTCTCTTCCGCATTCTTTGTGAACAATGGACCCTCCAGCCCCTCCACCACCCCAGCCACCTGCTGCCCCTAACCCACCGCCCAGGGTGATCGTGTTACCCACCAAAACAAAAGTTAAAGTTCTTGATTTAAAACAGAAAAAACAGTTACTAGACATGTATATTTCTATACTGTACAGGTATTCTTTTCTTAGTTCATGTTTTTCAGGGGTTATTGGGCGAAAAAAGGGTAAGTTTGAAGAGTCCCCGGACTACATAGTGAATTTCCCATAGGTTCTTAACCCTCCAGCCCCGGGGGCTATAGCTTATGACTGTACTCCTGTACCGGGGGTTTTGAGGATTTTTTACCTATGTTAACTACTCTGTAAAAGAATGAATATTGCATGTAATGTTGTGAATAAAAAAAAATAATGTTCCACAAACCTTCCTCTGTCGAATGGCGTTTAGTAGAGGTCTCTAGCCCCTCTGGTTGCATAATGGTGAGCGCGGGAAGACGAGTGCTTTTTTATGCGGGAATTTCCTCACGCGTCCGAAAGCGTCGGCCCGCCCTGGCTACGACGCACCTAGCCGCTCGCCGCGCCAAAGTATTTATCTCCCTTAGACGATTTTAGTGTTTGATATTGAGAATGTGATGTTTGTTTTGATATTTTCTAGTTATTTTGAGGCCAATTATATAAAATATGTTTATTAGGGTATCAATTTCACTGATATTGGTAATTTTCACTCGATACCGTACATTTTATTAGTAATTGAGGTAGGTTATTGTTGTATTAGGCACTTATTATTCGTTATCACAGGTGTTTATTATACTTTGGCCATCAAATCTTAGGTCTTGTGTCACTTTCACTTTGACAAATATGCTTTAGAGAGTGTCACTGTCACTGATAATGCTCATTTTCACTCGATACCGTACATTTTATTAGTAATTGAGGTAGGTTATTGTTGTATTAGGCACTGATTATTCGTTATCACAGGTGTTTATTATACTTTGGCCATCAAATCTTAGGTCTTGTGTCACTTTCACTTTGACAAATATGCTTTAGAGAGTGTCACTGTCACTGATAATGCTCATTTTCACTCGATACCGTACATTTTATTAGTAATTGAGGTAGGTTATTGTTGTATTAGGCACTGATTATTCATTATCACAGGTGTTTATTATACTTTGGCCATCAAATCTTAGGTCTTGTGTCACTTTCACTTAGTTATATGATTTGTAAACGTTTTATATACAATTTATTGTGTCTTTTTTCACTGATTTATATATTTCTATAGGTTCTAATCATATGAATGTCACTTGGTATATACATATGTGTCACTTTCACATATTATTATGGTGGAATTGTATTTGTATCAATTTTCTCATAATACTTGACTTTTTTATTATAATACATTGTTTTTCTTCCACTTTTTGCCTATATATAATTATAGTGTACATATTGTCATTTTATTGGGCAATTTCAGTATGATTATTAGAACTCCTGCTTGGTGTGGTAAGCAGCGAAGCACCCTACAGCACAGAGTGCCACCTTGCACTCCACACACTCCGTGGTTGACTTTTTACCTGGGTGCGGCCTCACCCTGCTGTGGTAGCAGACATGGCACCGCTTCTGATTTGTTCTTCCTGCTGCATTCTGAGGAAAGTAACCAAGCTGGTGCCTAAGCAGGTATGGAGCAGACTGCAAGCGGTCGATAACGGCGGGCCCAGGATGTGCCACTGCCCTCTGTGGCGTAGCATACTTCTCCAGGAGCCCCGTCAACACCTGCTTTTGGAACCTCCGCAGGCTGTTGAACTTCAGGGGTGGGTTCTCATTCCGAAGCCTGTATATATTATAGGCATTCAGAATTGACATGTCCACCATATGCAGAAAGAACTTTTTGTACCATCTGCACGAGGTACGCAGGCAGTCAATGAAGCCTATCTGCATGTCGGACTTGTCCACCAGCCTCATGTTGACATTGTAGTCCAGGACAGTATCGGGCTTGGTCACCCTGGCCTGGGTGCGGCGATCCACCTTGCCAGTCTCCACCATTTCCCCCTTGTGGATGGTGGTCAGGAGGTTGACCTTCCGCTGGTCGTGCCAGTGGATAGCCAGAATGGGCCCCGACTTCTTCCTGAAGACATCACCTTTTTTGGTCTTTGCAGGGAAAGTTGGCATGCCCTTCCTTTTCCCTCGTACTGTGCCTACAGTCCCTGTCTTGCGCTCATGCAGGTACTGTGAGAGAGTGGGGGACGTGTAATAGTTGTCCGTGTAGAGGACGTGATTTTTATGGAAGTAGCGGTCCATCATGGCTTGCACCACTGCTCCGCCAAATCCAATGAGGGGGTCCACAAGCACGTCCCCTTCCTTCCCGCTGTACACCAGGAAGTCCAGGACATAGCCAGTTGTGCAGTCGCACAGCACAAAGAATTTTATGCCAAAGCGATGTCTTTTGGAGGGGATGTATTGCCGGAAGCTGAGTTTTCCCCGGAACAGCACAAGAGACTCGTCAATGACGACCTTGCGGAAGGGCTTGAAGTAGGAGGTGAAGCGGTCTCGCATCATCTCATACAACGTCCTAATCTTCCACAGCTTGTCTGGGCGGTGGACGTCGGTGTTGGTGACAAGATGGAGCGCTGCGAGGATATCAAGGTACCGGTCGCGAGCCATATATTTCCCGAAGGCAGGGGTTGAAATTAGATCATTGGTGATCCAATAGTCAGGCAACCTATGCTTCCTGACATGAGGCATTAGCATGGTGAGTGCCAGGAACACCATGAATTCTTGATGAGTCACTGGGGTCCACTTCCTCATATGGCCCTTGGTCACCTTGCCCAAAAAGTGTACCTGGAATTGGTGCTGCTTGTTTGTCTCTTTGACAACATAGCCTACCACCTCCTCATCAAAGAATGCCTCAAATAGTTGGTGTGGTGGAGCATTGGGGCCTGCAGGAAAATTGGGGGTAATGCCTGAACCCTCCAGTGCCTCATCAAAAGGTGGCACATCAGGGTTGTATCCATCCCCATCAACTACGTCCTGCCATTGAAAAACGTAGAATGGGTCTTGTCTACGCTGACGAGGAGCTCCAACTGGTAGCCCAGTACGCCCACGGCCAACTCGGGAGGCGCGCGCCCTAGGGCGGCGGCGAGGGCGTCGGTCAGGGCGGCGGCCAGGGCGGCGGGCAGAAAGACGGGCAGCACGAAGCCGGGCCAAGCGGGTGGGTCGAGGGTCGTCGATGTCCATATAGTCATCGTCATCGTCAGAGTGGTCATCTTGCCCTGACGGTGGACCTATGTAATCATGGCCAGAGTCTTCAGAGCGGTGCCCTTCATCATCAGTGGCCCCCACATAATCTGGCGGGGAACCAGTGATGCGTGGGCGGCGTGCGGGTGGGCGAGGTGGGGAAGGAGTGACAGGTGAGGCTGTGTCCTCCAGAGGTCCCGGGCTCCTTGGCCTGCGACGAGTCACAGAAAGCAATGATTCAGTTTCACTAGGCCCAGGTATTGGGGTGGCGACCTCAAATACTTCTGCAGGAAGACATGTTGAAGGCGGGAGAGGTGGGGAGGACCGTGGGGAAAGTTGCGGGGACGTATGGCTGGGGCCGGCAGGGGTGGACGCCGCCGCGGGAGCCTCAAACAAAACTCTTACTTTTCTTCATTTTCTTGGTATATTTTCTACCTTTCCCCTTTTCGGCAGCAGTATGTCTCCTGTCGGGGGACCTAGGAGGCAAATAGGCCGAAAGTGGGGGGTCCTCAACCCTTGGCAATGGTGGGGGTGGTGGGGAAGAATGCGGGGCATCCGGGTCATCTTGGGTGGCGTGGGTAGATAAGGGAGACAATGGCGGTCGAGAAGGGTCACCACGCTGACCCTCACTCACAGCCTCATCCTCACCAACTATTTTAGCTTGTTCCCTAGCTGCTGCGGCCGCCTTTTCAAGTATTTTTAACTTGTAGAAATGCAGCTTGAAAGGCGATTTACCTGGGGAAGGGCTTGGAGTCGTGTCACTTATGCGAAATTTTGTTTGTGACCTTGAACTCTCCCACTCACTCACTCTCGCAAGTTCACTTTCTTGAGGTAAACCAGCTTCCTCAACAACTGGTACATCACGTACATCACCTTCATCACTCTCATCACTCTCAAATTCTTTCTCAAATCCCAGGAATTGTTCTTTATCACTCTCATGGCCATAATCACTCGACTTATAATTACTCGAGTGGTCACTCACTTCTTCATCAATCTTATGCTTGGCATCAGCTTTCTCATAAAGTCTCAAAGTCGTCTCAATACCTCCGGGAGATAACACATTTAGGCGATGGCGTCGGGGTAAGGCACGACGCACTATCAAGGGCGTCGTAGGAAGCACGATGTCGGACACGGCGGAATCACTATTTGGTGTACTGTCCATGATGGCGTCGGGGTAGATACTGTTGTTGTGGCGTCGTTGACGCCGGGTGGCGCCACCTACCGCCCAATCATCACAAACTGTGCGCGCGGCTTTCGAAAATCAAGCACGAAAGCAAGGGGCGTACATGAGGCCATCCGGGTTGCGCGGGCCGAGTATGTTATGGGCGTATATGAGGTCATCCGGGTTGGAGGGGTTAAATAGATACAGTATATACAAAAAAAAAAAAATCTCAATTTCTCTGGTGACGCGGACTTTCCTCTTCTAATTCGGAATTTTCCCTTTCTTAAGTCGGACAAAAGTCGGACTATGGACATCTCGGATTTTCGGTCATCTCAGACTGGGTCTCCCCCCAATTAGTCCGAGATAGCGAGGGTTTACTGTAGTTCAGAGCAACTTTCATATTCCCGGCCATTGCATACATTCCGCTAAAGAGCTTGTTAATATGTTTCTCTGGCGACAAGTTATCTTGTATAATCAACCCTAAATCCTTTTCTTTTTCGGCCTTGCTAATTATATTATCTCCCATCCTGTACTCCCAATTTGGTCTATTCACACTTCTTCCCATATTTAACACATGGTATTTACTTATATTAAATTTCATTTTCCACTTGGTGCTCCATTCGTATATTTGATCTAAATCCCCTTGCAGCTCCTCACAACTACTTTTATTTGTTATTTGTCTCATAATTTTTACGTCATCTGCAAACATTGACATGTAGGAGTTTATGCCTATCGGCAGGTCATTCACGTACATAAGGAACATGAGAGGTGCCAACACAAATCTCTGCGGCACACCACTCTCAACTTTCCGCCATGATGAGTAAGTTCCTCAAATGTTGGTCCTCATTTCCCTATCTGTTAACAGATAGGGAAATGAGGACCAACCTTTGCAGGCAAACTCCCCTACTCATCATGGCGGCCAAGTTGAGACAGCTGGTGTGCCGCAGAGATTTGTGTTGGAAAGGTCTAAGTAGACGCAGTCCACCCATCCACCTCTTTCTTGGAGTACATCTATCACCCTACTGTAATAACATAGCAAACTGGTAACACAAGATGTCCCTTCTCTGAATCCAAATTGCTTTGGGGTTATTATCTTCTTTCTCTCCAACATTTTCATCCATCTCTTCCTAATTAGCTTTTCACAAATCTTGCATACAATACTAGTAAGTGAAACTGGTCTATAGATTAGAGGGTCCACAGGGTTTCCATTCTTGTATATCGGAATGATATTAGCTCTTTTCCATTCAACAGGAACCTGTCCTTTATCTAAGGAAGCTTGAATTATGTCCCTCACTGGCTCCACTAATTGCTCTGCACACTCGTTTAAAACCCAGGCAGACACTTCATCCGGTCCCATAGCTTTCCTTACTTCAAGTCCTCTCATCGCAGATAACAGCTCATCTCTAGTTATTTCAATCTTACCAAGACCACTCTCCAGTACTCCCGCCTGTGGTTCGTCAAAACCTTTCCTCTCTAGTAAAAACTGACCCCAATTTGTTATTCATTACCTCGCACATGTCCGATACATTTTCATACGTCCTAGCATCAACTCTTAATTTAGTAATTTGTTTCTTTACCTTCAACTTACTGTTTATATATTTATAAAATAATCTAGTCACTTTCACATTTATTTACTATGTTCTTCTCATAGTTCATTTTAACTTGCCTAATTATGTTAACATAATTATCTATTCCTCTCCTGTTTATATTTATTCCGATTACTCTCAGTGTTCCTTCTTCTTAATCTAGCCCAAGCTGCATCACGCCTACCCAAAGCTCTTTTGCATTTCAAATTAAACCATTCTTTCTGCTTAGTAAAATTTCCAGTTTTATATCCAGTTTATACTATATTGGATAGCTAGTACTGTTTCTACTTTATGGATGAGGTTTACAGCCTAGTCAGTTGAAGTTTGTCAGGACAAAATTTCGACCCTCGTTGCCCACGCTTAGGTTCCTGTAAGTATTTAATTATTGTCACTTGGTCAATGTATAAGTACAGTAAACCCTCGCTATCTCGGACTAATTGGGGGGAGACCCAGTCCGAGATGACCGAAAATCCGAGATGTCCGAAGTTCGACTTAAGAGAGGGAAAATTCCGAATTAGAAGAGGAAAGTCCGCGTCACCAGAGAAATTGATTTTTTTTTTTTTTTTTTTTTTTTTTTTTTTATATCTATTTAATGCATCTATCTCCCTTATACATATATATAACTATGTCTTATTTGGTCTTTTTTTAATCTATGAATCAATTCTAATACGATGGAATTGAAAACAATATTACCCTTCTAACACACAAATAATAAAATTAAAAAGAGTAAATAAAAATATGTCCTTTGTCTTTCAGAAACCTACGTCCGTCTCGTATATGTTAGTATTTTATCGCTCGCTCGCCCCTAGCCACTCTCTCTCTATCTATTTATCTCTCTAATGCATCTAACTAACTCCCTTATACATTAACATAACTGTCTTATTTGGACTTTTTGTAATCTATAAATAATTTCTAATGCGATGGAATTGAAAACAATATTATCCTTCTAGCACACAAATAATAACATGAAAAAGAGTCAATAAAAATATCTCCTTTGTCTTTTCAGCACCAATTAAGTCTGTCTCATAATAGTTCGTGTTTATCGCTCACTTCCCCTTCTGCAACTCTCTTTCTATCTATCTTGTCTTTTCAGAACCAATTAAGTCCGTGTCATAATAGTTCGTGTTTATCGCTCACTCCCCCTCTGTAACTCTCTCTTTCTATCTATCTAATGCATCTACGTAACTCCCTTATACATTAACCCCTCCAACCCGGATGACCTCATATACGCCCATAACATACTCGGCCCGCGCAACCCGGATGGCCTCATGTACGCCCCTTGCTTTCGTGCTTGATTTTCGAAAGCCGCGCGCACATTTTGTGATGATGGGGCGGTAGGTGGCGCCACCCGGCGTCAACGACGCCACAACAACAGTATCTACCCCGACGCCATCATGGACAGTACACCAAATAGTGATTCCGCCGTGTCCGACAGCGGGCTTCCTACGACGCCCTTGCTAGTGCGTCGTGCCTTACCCCGACGCCATCGCCTAAATGTGTTATCTCCCGGAGGTATTGAGACGACTTTGAGACTTTATGAGAAAGCTGATGCCAAGCATAAGATTGATGAAGAAGTGAGTGACCACTCGAGTAATTATAAGTCGAGTGATTATGGCCATGAGAGTGATAAAGAACAATTCCGGGGATTTGCGAAAGAATTTGAGAGTGATGAGAGTGATGAAGGTGATGTACCAGTTGTTGAGGGAGCTGGTTTACCTAAAGAAAGTGAACTTGCGAGAGTGAGTGAGTGGGAGAGTTCAAGGTCACTCACCAAATTTCGCATAAGTGACACGACTCCAAGCCCTTCCCCAGGTAAATCGCCTTTCAAGCTCCATTTCTACAAGTTAAAAATACTTGAAAAGGCGGCCGCTGCAGCTAGGGAACAAGCTAAAATACTTGGTGAGGATGAGGCTGTGAGTGAGGGTCAGCGTGGTGACCCTTCTCGACCGCCATTGTCTCCCTTATCTACCCACGCCACCCAAGATGACCCGGATGCCCCGCATTCTTCCCCACCACCCCCACCATTGCCAAGGGTTGAGGACCCCCCACTTTCGTCCTATTTGCCTCCTAGGTCCCCCGACAGGAGACATACTCTTGCCGAAAAGGGGAAAGGTAGAAAATATACGAAGAAAACTAAGAAAAGTAAGAGAGTTTTGTTCGAGGCTCCCGCGGCGGCGTCCACCCCGGCCGGCCCCAGCCATACGTCCCCGCAACTTTCCCCACGGTCCTCCCCACCTCTCCCGCCTTCAACATGTCTTCCTGCAGAAGTATTTGAGCTCGCATCACCAATACCTGGGCCTAGTGAAAGTGAATCATTGCTTTCTGTGACTCGTCGCAGGCCAAGGAGCCCGGGACCTCGGGAGGACACAGCCTCACCTGTCACTCCTTCCCCACCTCGCCCACCCGCACGCCGCCCACGCATCACTGGTTCCCCGCCAGATTATGTGGGGGCCACTGATGATGAAGGGCACCGCTCTGAAGACTCTGGCCATGATTACATAGGTCCACCGTCAGGGCAAGATGACCACTCTGACGATGACGATGACTATATGGACATCGACGACCCTCGACCCACCCGCTTGGCCCGGCTTCGTGCTGCCCGTCTTTCTGCCCGTCTTTCTGCCCGCCGCCCTGGCCGCCGCCCTGACCGACGCCCTCGCCGCCGCCCTAGGGCGCGCGCCTCCCGAGTTGGCCGTGGGCGTACTGGGCTACCAGTTGGAGCTCCTCGTCAGCGTAGACAAGACCCATTCTACGTTTTTCAGTGGCAAGACATAGTTGATGGGGATGTATACAACCCTGATGTGCCAGCTTTTGATGAGGCACTGGAGGGTTCAGGCATTACCCCCAATTTTCCTGCAGGCCCCAATGCTACACCACACGAACTATTTGAGGCATTCTTTGATGAGGAGGTGGTAGGCTATGTTGTCAAAGAGACAAACAAGCAGCACCAATTCCAGGTACACTTTTTGGGCAAGGTGACCAAGGGCCATATGAGGAAGTGGACCCCAGTGACTCATAAAGAATTCATGGTGTTCCTGGCACTCACCATGCTAATGCCTCATGTCAGGAAGCATAGGTTGCCTGACTATTGGATCACCAATGATCTGATTTCAACCCCTGCCTTCGGGAAATATATGGCTCGCGACCGGTACCTTGATATCCTCGCAGCGCTCCATCTTGTCACCAACACCGACGTCCACCGCCCAGACAAGCTGTGGAAGATTAGGACGTTGTATGAGATGATGCGAGAACGCTTCACCTCCTACTTCAAGCCCTTCCGCAAGGTCGTCATTGACGAGTCTCTTGTGCTGTTCCGGGGAAAACTCAGCTTCCGGCAGTACATCCCCTCCAAAAGACATCGCTTTGGCATAAAATTCTTTGTGCTGTGCGACTGCCAAACTGGCTATGTCCTGGACTTCCTGGTCTACAGCGGGAAGGAAGGGGACGTGCTTGTGGACCCCCTCATTGGCTTTGGCGGAGCAGTGGTGCAAGCCATGATGGACCGCTACTTCCATAAGAATCACGTCCTCTACACGGACAACTATTACACGTCCCCCACTCTCTCACAGTACCTGCATGAGCGCAAGACGGGGACTGTAGGCACAGTACGAGGGAAAAGGAAGGGCATGCCAACTTTCCCTGCAAAGACCAAAAAAGGTGATGTCTTCAGGAAGAAGTCGGGGCCCATTCTGGCTATCCACTGGCACGACCAGCGGAAGGTCAACCTCCTGACCACCATCCACAAGGGGGAAATGGTGGAGACTGGCAAGGTGGATCGCCGCACCCAGGCCAGGGTGACCAAGCCCGATACTGTCCTGGACTACAACGTCAACATGAGGCTGGTGGACAAGTCCGACATGCAGATAGGCTTCATTGACTGCCTGCGTACCTCGTGCAGATGGTACAAAAAGTTCTTTCTGCATATGGTGGACATGTCAATTCTGAATGCCTATAATATATACAGGCTTCGGAATGAGAACCCACCCCTGAAGTTCAATAGCCTGCGGAGGTTCCAAAAGCAGGTGTTGACGGGGCTCCTGGAGAAGTATGCTACGCCACAGAGGGCAGTGGCACATCCTGGGCCCGCCGTTATCGACCGCTTGCAGTCTGCTCCATACCTGCTTAGGCACCAGCTTGGTTTCTTTCCTCAGAATGCAGCAGGAAGAACAAATCAGAAGCGGTGCCATGTCTGCTACCACAGCAGGGTGAGGCCGCACCCAGGTAAAAAGTCAACCACGGAGTGTGTGGAGTGCAAGGTGGCACTCTGTGCTGTAGGGTGCTTCGCTGCTTACCACACCAAGCAGGAGTTCTAATAATCATACTGAAATTGCCAAATAAAATGACAATATGTACACTATAATTATATATAGGCAAAAAGTGGAAGAAAACAAATGTATTATAATAAAAAAGTCAAGTATTATGAGAAAATTGATACAAATACAATTCCACCATAATAATATGTGAAAGTGACACATATGTATATACCAAGTGACATTCATATGATTAGAACCTATAGAAATATATCAATCAGTGAAAAAAGACACAATAAATTGTATATAAAACGTTTACAAATCATATAACTAAGTGAAAGTGACACAAGACCTAAGATTTGATGGCCAAAGTATAATAAACACCTGTGATAATGAATAATCAGTGCCTAATACAACAATAACCTACCTCAATTACTAATAAAATGTACGGTATCGAGTGAAAATGAGCATTATCAGTGACAGTGACACTCTCTAAAGCATATTTGTCAAAGTTAAAGTGACACAAGACCTAAGATTTGATGGCCAAAGTATAATAAACACCTGTGATAACGAATAATCAGTGCCTAATACAACAATAACCTACCTCAATTACTAATAAAATGTACGGTATCGAGTGAAAATGAGCATTATCAGTGACAGTGACACTCTCTAAAGCATATTTGTCAAAGTGAAAGTGACACAAGACCTAATATTTGATGGCCAAAGTATAATAAACACCTGTGATAACGAATAATCAGTGCCTAATACAACAATAACATACCTCAATTACTAATAAAATGTACGGTATCGAGTGAAAATTACCAATATCAGTGAAATTGATACCCTAATAAACATATTTTATATAATTGGCCTCAAAATAACTAGAAAATATCAAATAAACATCACATTCTCAATATCAAACACTAAAATCGTCTAAGGGAGATAAATACTTTGGCGCGGCGAGCGGCTAGGTGCGTCGTAGCCAGGGCGGACCGACGCTTTCGGACGCGTGAGGAAATTCCCGCATAAAAAAGCACTCGTCTTCCCGCGCTCACCATTATGCAACCAGAGGGGCTAGAGACCTCTACTCAACGCCATTCGACAGAGGAAGGTTTGTGGAACATTATTTTTTTTTATTCACAACATTACATGCAATATTCATTCATTTACAGAGTAGTTAACATAGGTAAAAAATCCTCAAAACCCCCGGTACAGCAGTACAGTCATAAGCTATAGCCCCCGGGGCTGGAGGGTTAACATAACTATGTCTTATTTGGACTTCTTGTAATCTTTGAATCATTTCTAATGCAATGGAATTGAAAAATATAATATCGGACATTTTCCGAATACAGTACTTATATAAAGTCCGACAATGTCAGAGACTGTCGGAACGATGACGGAAATGTCCGAAATACGGAAGTGCATGTCCGAGAGGCCGTAGCCAGTCCGACTAGTACGGGTTTCCGACTTCTAGAGGTCCGAGATGGCGAGGGTTTACTGTATACTAAAATATTGAAATTATCTGCAAATGTATTTTATTAGGTAATGAGACTAAATTATTATATGCTGAATCTCTCCAAAAAGTACGGCTGCCCAGCTGTCTTTGGTTTGGTCGCTGACCGCGCGGGGTAGTAGGGGTAGGTTAACAAGGACCCCATTAACCCCACGCGACCCGACTGTATCCGAGTATTTTCGACGAATGAAATCTCTGCCAATCAGTGGTACTCTAATTTGTTTATTTGAATGACACTCAATGAAATTAAAGCATTTTTATAATGTACACGTCGGCTCCCTACCCGCGTCCATTTTAAACGCCACCATGGCGCAGTACACAAGTAAACTCACTCTATCGTGTTTTTATGGATTTTGGTGAACGAAATGCCAGTGCTTTATTTATTTTGAGAGTTTGGATTAATTCATACTTTTATAGACTGTCCAAAGTACTTAAAAGTGTGTACCTTACGTTTAGACATGGAAAGACTATCCAAAGTACCGTCAACCGGGGCGAATTCGGACAATTTTTGAGTATTTCCGTAGCATGTAGTCTTGTTTTTATCTCAATGTAAGATCTTAACGCCTTACGAGCGGGCCCGTAAGGAATTTCTACTACCCGCCAAGCGGGTGGTTTTACCCTAAATGACCTTGTTTCCGTGCTCTTTTTCATGCATAAACAAGAGCCAGAGCATAATACAATTATGTATCCCTGAAAGGGCGTTAATTCTGCTTTCCAATGACACCAGAACCATCCTCCTACGACCACGCGTTCTCTTGCAACGATCGTGCAAGACGAAGGAAAAATCCCTAAAATACGGTAATTTCTTGACATAATACCCTGTGTAGTGAGGGAGGGAGGGTGGATGTGTGTGGAGTAAACGTCAGTAGGCCCGCGGGACCCGTGGCGAACGGTCAGAGCCCGACCTACGCTCCGCCCACCGCTCGTCTCTCTCTCGGAGGCAATTTTGCTCCAAAATTGCACATGGACTAAAGTCGGGCCCCGCTCTTTGGGCAGGTGTTCTCTATACGGACTTAAGTCGGGCCCCGCTAATAAGGGGTTAAGCATTGTATGTGTAGCTGGTACATTGGGGTATACAATCATAGCATTAAAGAAATTAAAATGCATTGCATATATTTATTATAAATATAAGAAAGGTGTCCGAATTCGGACACGATTTGGGGCGATTTCGGACATGGATTTAAAATACATTCATAGGACTAACCAGTGATCCCAGTATAGATTCGGACCTTTCAGGGGTCAATTCGGACATCATTGAACATCTTAACCCCTCCAACCCGGATGACCTCTTCTACGCCCATAACAAACTCGGCCCGCGCAACCCGGATGGCCTCATGTACGCCCCTTGCTTTCGTGCTTGATTTTCGAAAGCCGCGCGCACATTTTGTTATCATGGGGCGGTAGGTGGCGCCACCCGGCGTCAACGACGCCACAACAACAGTATCTAGCCCGACGCCATCATGGACAGTACACCAAATAGTGATTCCGCCGTGTCCGACATCGGGCTTCCTACGACGCCCTTGCTAGTGCGTCGTGCCTTACCCCGACGCCATCGCCTAAATGTGTTATCTCCCGGAGGTATTGAGACGACTTTGAGACTTTATGAGAAAGCTGATGCCAAGCATAAGATTGATGAAGAAGTGAGTGACCACTCGAGTAATTATAAGTCGAGTGATTATGGCCATGAGAGTGATAAAGAACAATTCCTGGGATTTGCGAGAGAATTTGACAGTGATGAGAGTGATGAAGGTGATGTACCAGTTGTTGAGGAAGCTGGTTTACCTAAAGAAAGTGAACTTGCGAGAGTGAGTGAGTGGGAGAGTTCAAGGTCACTCACCAAATTTCGCATAAGTGACACGACTCCAAGCCCTTCCCCAGGTAAATCGCCTTTCAAGCTACATTTCTACAAGCTAAAAATACTTGAAAAGGCGGCCGCGGCAGCTAGGGAACAAGCTAAAATACTTGGTGAGGATGAGGCTGTGAGTGAGGGTCAGCGTGGTGACCCTTCTCGACCGCCATTGTCTCCCTTATCTACCCACGCCACCCAAGATGACCCGGATGCCCTGCATTCTTCCCCACCACCCCCACCATTGCCAAGGGTTGAGGACCCCCCACTTTCGTCCTATTTGCCTCCTAGGTCCCCCGACAGGAGACATACTCTTGCCGAAAAGGGGAAAGGTAGAAAATATACTAAGAAAACTAAGACAAGTAAGAGAGTTTTGTTCGAGGCTCCCGCGGCGGCGTCCACCCCGGCCAGCCCCAGCCATACGTCCCCGCAACTTTCCCCACGGTCCTCCCCACCTCTCCCGCCTTCAACATGTCTTCCTGCAGAAGTATTTGAGCTCGCATCACCAATACCTGGGCCTAGTGAAAGTGAATCATTGCTTTCTGTGACTCGTCGCAGGCCAAGGAGCCCGGGACCTCGGGAGGACACAGCCTCACCTGCCACTCCTTCCCCACCTCGCCCACCCGCACGCCGCCCACGCATCACTGGTTCCCCGCCAGATTATGTGGGCGACACTGATGATGAAGGGCACCTCTCTGAAGACTCTGGCCATGATTACATAGGTCCACCGTCAGGGCAAGATGACCACTCTGACGATGAATATATGGACATCGACGACCCTCGACCCACCCGCTTGGCCCGGCTTCGTGCTGCCCGTCTTTCTGCCCGCCGC
Source organism: Lithodes maja (assembly GCA_037953745.1). Classification (NCBI taxonomy): domain Eukaryota; kingdom Metazoa; phylum Arthropoda; class Malacostraca; order Decapoda; family Lithodidae; genus Lithodes; species Lithodes maja. The sequence continues at coordinate 8,409 of JBAKBP010015817.1, read as the reverse complement.
CCTGGCCGACGCCCTCGCCGCCGCCCTAGGGCGCGCGCCTCCCGAGTTGGCCGTGGGCGTGCTGGGCCACCAGTTGGAGCTCCTCGTCAGCGTAGACAAGACCCATTCTACGTTTTTCAGTGGCAAGACATAGTTGATGGGGATGTATACAACCCTGATGTGCCAGCTTTTGATGAGGCACTGGAGGGTTCAGGCATTACCCCCAATTTTCCTGCAGGCCCCAATGCTCCACCACACAAACTATTTGAGGCATTCTTTGATGAGGAGGTGGTAGGCTATGTTGTCAAAGAGACAAACAAGCAGCACCAATTCCAGGTACACTTTTTGGGCAAGGTGACCAAGGGCCATATGAGGAAGTGGACCCCAGTGACTCATAAAGAATTCATGGTGTTCCTGGCACTCACCATGCTAATGCCTCATGTCAAGAAGCATAGGTTGCCTGACTATTGGATCACCAATGATCTGATTTCAACCCCTGCCTTCGGGAAATATATGGCTCGCGACCGGTACCTTGATATCCTCGCAGCGCTCCATCTTGTCACCAACACCGACGTCCACCGCCCAGACAAGCTGTGGAAGATTAGGACGTTGTATGAGATGATGCGAGAACGCTTCACCTCCTACTTCAAGCCCTTCCGCAAGGTCGTCATTGACGAGTCTCTTGTGCTGTTCCGGGGAAAACTCAGCTTCCGGCAGTACATCCCCTCAAAAAGACATCGCTTTGGCATAAAATTCTTTGTGCTGTGCGACTGCCAAACTGGCTATGTCCTGGACTTCCTGGTCTACAGCGGGAAGGAAGGGGACGTGCTTGTGGACCCCCTCATTGGCTTTGGCGGAGCAGTGGTGCAAGCCATGATGGACCGCTACTTCCATAAGAATCACGTCCTCTACACGGACAACTATTACACGTCCCCCACTCTCTCACAGTACCTGCATGAGCGCAAGACGGGGACTGTAGGCACAGTACGAGGGAAAAGGAAGGGCATGCCAACTTTCCCTGCAAAGACCAAAAAAGGTGATGTCTTCAAGAAGAAGTCGGGGCCCATTCTGGCTATCCACTGGCACGACCAGCGGAAGGTCAACCTCCTGACCACCATCCACAAGGGGGAAATGGTGGAGACTGGCAAGGTGGATCGCCGCACCCAGGCCAGGGTGACCAAGCCCGATGCTGTCCTGGACTACAACGTCAACACGAGGCTGGTGGACAAGTCCGACATGCAGATAGGCTTCATTGACTGCCTGCGTACCTCGTGCAGATGGTACAAAAAGTTCTTTCTGCATATGGTGGACATGTCAGTTCTGAATGCCTATAATATATACAGGCTTCGGAATGAGAACCCACCCCTGAAGTTCAATAGCCTGCGGAGGTTCCAAAAGCAGGTGTTGACGGAGCTCCTGGAGAAGTATGCTACGCCACAGAGGGCAGTGGCACATCCTGGGCCCGCCGTTATCGACCGCTTGCAGTCTGCTCCATACCTGCTTAGGCACCAGCTTGGTTTCTTTCCTCAGAATGCAGCAGGAAGAACAAATCAGAAGCGGTGCCATGTCTGCTACCACAGCAGGGTGAGGCCGCACCCAGGTAAAAAGTCAACCACGGAGTGTGTGGAGTGGAAGGTGGCACTCTGTGCTGTAGGGTGCTTCGCTGCTTACCACACCAAGCTGGAGTTCTAATAATCATACTGAAATTGCCAAATAAAATGACAATATGTACACTATAATTATATATAGGCAAAAAGTGGAAGAAAACCAATGTATTATAATAAAAAAGTCAAGTATTATGAGAAAATTGATACAAATACAATTCCACCATAATAATATGTGAAAGTGACACATATGTATATACCAAGTGACATTCATATGATTAGAACCTATAGAAATATATAAATCAGTGAAAAAAGACACAATAAATTGTATATAAAACGTTTACAAATCATATAACTAAGTGAAAGTGACACAAGACCTAAGATTTGATGGCCAAAGTATAATAAACACCTGTGATAACGAATAATCAGTGCCTAATACAACAATAACCTACCTCAATTACTAATAAAATGTACGGTATCGAGTGAAAATGAGCATTATCAGTGACAGTGACACTCTCTAAAGCATATTTGTCAAAGTGAAAGTGACACAAGACCTAAGATTTGATGGCCAAAGTATAATAAACACCTGTGATAACGAATAATCAGTGCCTAATACAACAATAACCTACCTCAATTACTAATAAAATGTACGGTATCGAGTGAAAATGAGCATTATCAGTGACAGTGACACTCTCTAAAGCATATTTGTCAAAGTGAAAGTGACACAAGACCTAATATTTGATGGCCAAAGTATAATAAACACCTGTGATAACGAATAATCAGTGCCTAATACAACAATAACATACCTCAATTACTAATAAAATGTACGGTATCGAGTGAAAATTACCAATATCAGTGAAATTGATACCCTAATAAACATATTTTATATAATTGGCCTCAAAATAACTAGAAAATATCAAATAAACATCACATTCTCAATATCAAACACTAAAATCGTCTAAGGGAGATAAATACTTTGGCGCGGCGAGCGGCTAGGTGCGTCGTAGCCATGGCGGGCCGACGCTTTCGGACGCGGGAGGAAATTCCCGCATAAAAAAGCACTCGTCTTCCCGCGCTCACCATTATGCAACCAGAGGGGCTAGAGACCTCTACTCAACGCCATTCGACAGAGGAAGGTTTGTGGAACATTATTTTTTTTTATTCACAACATTACATGCAATATTCATTCATTTACAGAGTAGTTAACATAGGCCAAAAATCCTCAAAACCCCCGGTACAGCAGTACAGTCGTAAGCTATAGCCCCCGGGGCTGGAGGGTTAAAGGGTCTTATCACACTACCTGAAAACGTAAAGACCATAAATACCATATCGTAAGATACGACACTTTTGCCCCAAAAATTTCGGACAAATCTTTATTTATTTACCATACTCTGCGTAGCAGTATGACTTTAATAATTTAAAAATAAGGATTACTGTGACATAACTCAGAAATACCACGTGTAATGACAACTATAAACCCAATTACACTCAATATCCGAATCTGACCGGTTATAGTTAACCCGTGGAGCCCCGGCTAGTTTTGTAATGTTTGTTCACCAGAACCCGGCCGGTTTTCAAAAAATGGTTTTATTCCAGAAACAATAGCGAATGGGTTAGGAATGAAGGAAAAACCGCTCAAAAAGCTTAAAAAATGGTCCTACAGAGCCCCCGAAAACGTATTTTACAAGAGTAAAAAATTGAAGGCAATTACCCCAAAAAACCAGGTTATTGCGCGCTCACGCGCACGCACGTGGACTTTGAGAGTTTTCAACCATCGGCACGGTTGCGTGGGATACGTACACAGTTCCCATACAAATCTGAGCCCTCTTGAGTGGCTACACCTGAGGTTACGGTCGGCGCAATTAGGGTGACGCGTCAGGCGCGTCTCTGGGGCTGTGCGTTACGTACATCACCGACGTGTCAGACGCGTCGCTGGGGCTGTACGGGTTAAAGTTAGAATAAATAATAATAGGTATTTAATTAATTTTCATCCTGTCCGAATTCGCCCTATTTTCACAGAAATTTAAAAAATAATGATTTAATACCCAATTACAGGAATAATATACAAGATAATGCCAATCAATTAATTTGTACTTTCACACTAATTACGAAAGTACATCTTGGCACTGTAGACTTTCCTGCATCTACTCAACACGTTTGCCCAAGAAAGTTTGCCGATGTTACAATTTTGTTATTTTTTTGTTATTTTCGGTTTTTAATTTGTAATCGGTACATATCGCATTATACAACCCTTCAAACCCGGTTGGTACTCACGTGTACCATTATTTTTTGGCCCCAGGAACCCGGGTGGTACTACATAGTACCAGTGGTTGAAAGCCTGTGAGCTTCGTGTGCGAGGCGTCGGTCCGACGCCTCGGTCCGACGCATGTAAACAACAGCCGGCTGGACCGACGCTCCGCATCTCCGGCCACAAGAAGGAGAGCGTCGCTTGTTCGTGTGTGCCTGTATGTTGTTGTTCAGTATCGAAAAGTGGTGTAAAGTGGCTGGTTTGGCCATAAAGTTATCTCCAATGAAATCATCATCACAGCTCACCCAGTTGACTTAGAGAGCTCTACTTAATGCCATTCTACAGGTAAATAACACAGCTAGGCTTGGGGATGCGCGGGAATGCGGGAAGCAGTCTGATTAACGAATATACGGTAGCCTAGCCTAGACGTTTTTCGGCCAAAACACCCGGATTTCGAGGAATATATATATAATACATAGCCGGGGCCGGAGGGTTAAAACTATTTTAGCAAGAAAGTTAGATAAAAAGCATTTCGAACAATCGAGTGAAAACAAATTTCTATTATGTTTATTCGTTATCTATTTATCAATTTAATTAACTTTTAATTGACGTAAGGTCCGAATTCGCCCCAGTTGACGGTACAGTACTGTACTTGAAACTGTTCCTTACGTTCAGACATGGCCATATTCCAGTGCAACCTGCCATCACAGTGAAAGTAACTACCGTAATGTATTAGTAATTGGTTACTAGGTTAGGTAAGTTAACCCTCTCACGACCATATGATGCAGAGGTTGCCAGATTAGCAATAAGAAATAGTTCTCTCACTCTTATAAATACCTCTCCAAAATTAGTTTTCTGCCCACAGCTAACTCAAAGACAACTGCAGAGGTTAAATTAACTAAACTAAAGGTTTCTAAATACCCCTGATGGTAACAAATGATTGAAAGTATCCCTAATAGGCTCAAAATTGCGTCAAGAACGTGAGAGGGTTAAGTTCTATCTATCTATCTATTGCCTGACGCCGTGATTCCCGAAGGGGTGGCCACAAACGAACCGCCCCCATGCACCTCCCTCCAACCAGCACCGCCTTCGTTCATGTACTTCCTCACTCCATCCTTCCACCTCTCATTCGGTCTACCTCTCCCTCTCTGTCCCTCCACCTCGCTCTCGTACACCCTCTTAGTCATTCTCTCGCTTTCCATACGTTCCATATGGCCGAACCATCTCAAGTTGTTCCTTTTCACACTTTCCAGCACATCTACATCCACATCCACACCACACCTCCTTCTTTGCGCTTTGCGCTTTGCGCAGTGGCAGTATCGTAACCAATGAGGTTATACTGAGTTGTGTGGATATATAGTCACTGACAAAGAAGCTCGAAACATTAAATTGGTTAAAGTTAGTAGACATTCACCATCCTTCCTCGCACCTCGGTTTGGGCTACCTCCAAAGGGTAGCCAAGTCGCACCCCACCTGCTCGTGGTATCCTCGCAGACACCCAGTATTCATTTCTTTTTCCATACCTTAATTTTTGTTCTTCTTGGGTGACACAAACGGGGGCGGCGCTACCTGGGTTTTACCCAGGTAGTTATTTTATTTTATCAGCTTTTTTAAGTGATTGGTTTGATTTATTTTTAGCCAAGGGAGTTTGGTTGTTTTTAATTTAGATTAGTGTATTTTTAATTGTAGGCTATATAGGTATAAACAATGGCCAGCCAAGGCAAACGGAGGCAGAGTTTGTTGGGAGATGAAGAGAGCTATGAATTTGAGGGATTTCTGGCAGAGGGTAATGAAGTGGAGGATCAATTGACTGTAGTGAAGAGACAGATGATGGGTCTGTTGAGATGGAAGGGAGTTATGGAGAATTGGAGGAGAGATATAGGTGTGAAGGTGGAGTCACTGACAGAAATATGTGGAGCCAGTTCAGTAGCAACTGCAGATGGGCCATTAATTGCTAACTTAGATGCTGTAATAAGGAAAGTAGATGAGCTGGAGGCAGAGAACATGGCACTCAAGGAGCAGCTAAAGGAGTATGAGGGCCATTTAAGTGAGAGAGTAAAGGGAGTAATAAGTGAGGAGAAAGATGAGTGGACAAGGGTGGGGAATGCTAAGGTGGATGCATTGGAGGAAATCATGAAGGAGCAGGTCGAAGAGAGAGAAAAAGAGAAAAGAGAGTTTGAGAAGAATGTAGTGCAGGTTTTGAAGAGCAAGGAAAAGGTAGTGAGGGAAACAGTGGAGACCATAAAGGAGCCGACCAAACGCACCACTGAGGTGGTAGATGGTGGAAAGGAAAAAACTGTCTGGGACCATCAGGTCCTGGTAGTGAAGCCAAAAGACCGATCCTCCGAGCCAGTAAGCCCACCAGATACAAAGGCAATCGAGACTGCTCTGGCTTTGGTTCCGGTTAACAAGTTAACTAGAACTGATTCGGGTGTACTGGTGGTACGACTTCCATCCAAGAAAGCCAAAGAAGATGCAGGAAGGGCCATCAATCAGTATTTGGGGGTGGACAGTGCCTTCAGTGTCTCCGAACCAAAGAAGATGATGCCAAAAATGACTCTGGTGGGCATTGCTAATGACGCTGAGGATAATGAGATCATTCCCAGCATCCTCAACAAGAACCCAAGAATAAAGTCCCTGGTCGACGATGGCTTGGCTATGAATTTGCTATTCACTAAGCAAAAGAGTGATGCACACACTAAGATTGCGGTAGTAAAAATGTCACCTGAAATACGCTCTTCCATTGTGGATGATGGCAATTCTGTGTATGTTGGACTTGTGAGATGTCGTGCGTACGATCGCTTCTGGGTAACACAATGTTACCATTGCCAGGGCTTTGGTCATACCAGTGACAGGTGTTATCGGAAAAATGAGGATCCAAAATGCAACTTCTGTGCTGGTACTCATAACTCAAAAGACTGCACCAACAAGACTTCCCCCAAATGTATAAATTGTATGAGCTCCACATCAGTTACGGAGCCGCCAAATCATTTCGCCTCAAGTAGAAATTGTCCTTTGATGACAGCTCAGAGAAATAAAGTTATTGAGAACACCAATTTTGTAGGTTCAAAAAACTGAAAAATGCACATGGGAGCCGGTTGAAACTGGGTCTGTTGAATGTTCGTTCCTTGCGTAACAAAATGGATCATATTTGCGAGATCTTGGATGAACGTAACCTTGATGTATTATGTCTCACTGAAACCTGGTTGTTCGAGTCAGATCTGAATATTATCCAGGCGGCATTGCCTAAAACCCATTCCATAATAAATGTTCCTAGGCCTAGGGGAGATCATCCGGGTGGTGGAGTGGCAGTTGTCTACTCCACATCTCTGGTGAATATCTTGCAAATAAGCCATAACCCAGCCCCTCTTTATTATGAACTGTTGGAAGTGGAAATAAAACTCCATCAACAAATTCTAAGAATGGCAGTTGTCTATAGGCCTGGCCATCGTGGCACAGATAAGGGTTTTATGGAAGAGTTTGGGCAGTTTCTTGAGGAATTTTCTGCTAAAACCGGAAGACTTTTGATATGTGGAGATTTTAATTACTGGGTTGACAGCCCTCATCTGAAGCCATTCTCTCCTGAGTTCCTTGAGTTGACTGATCAGAACAATTTTGTAAATCATGTGTCCCACCCAACTCATATCTTAGGACACACCCTTGACTTGGTTTTCTCTCCTGTGGGTTGTGGTGGTGTTCTGGATGTTGATGTTGAGAATGCTGACCCTAATACCTCTGATCATGCTTTGATTACTTTCAGCTTTGATTTCCCTAAGCCACTCACACATGAAAAAGTAATCAGATTTAGAAATTATAAAAATGCAGACCTAAATTTGGCTAGCAGTGAAGTAAAACAGTACTTGGGAAGTATTGATACTTCCAACCTTACTTCAGATGAGCTGGTGGAGGTACATGGAAATGCACTTAAATTAGTGTTCGATCATCACTGTCCAGAAGTAGAGAAGAAAATCATAGTACGAGATGATTCGCCCTGGTATAGCACTCGAGTTAAATTTCTTAGAAGAGCGCGTAGAAGAGCTGAACGTGAATGGCGGAAAAATAAAACAGACTCTACATGGTTGCAATATCTGTCAGCCAGAAGAGCTGTGGTCCACAAAATCAAAGATGAAAAGAAAGTGTATTATCAGGGAAAAGTTGACTCGTGTGGTGACGACCAGAGGAGGTTGGCTTCAATTGTAAACAGTTTACTTGGAAAAACAAGAGTCAGCTTAAGACCTTCTGTACCTGATGCCGAGTTGGCTGCCAACTTTGTGGCATTTTTTGCTGGCAAGATAACTCGCATAAGACAGGAACTGGATGATGCTTCTGTTGGTGAAGAACTTTCAGTTGTACTCCAACCCCGACACATTCCTAATAATGTCCTCTCATCCTTTCACTCAGTAGAGGTGGACATGATCTCGTCCTACATAAGAAACCTCAATAAAACATTTTGCCCGTTGGATCCCATAAATGTTTCCAAGCTACCAAGAGTCTATGATCACACAGTTGAGTTTATTTCCAAAATAATTAATAAGTGCTTCTCTGAAGGTAGCTTCCCACATTCTGAAAAGCATGCAC
>JBAKBP010015816.1:0-53981 GCA_037953745.1 Lithodes maja | reverse complement strand
CAAACAGGGAAGTCAACCGGAAGGGAAGGGAGGGACGGGACCACAAAAGTTCAAGGGTGGGAGACCGGCCTCGGACGGCAGCCCCAGGAGAAAGCGGAAGAGGGAAAAACGAAAACTAGAAAGGAGGAGAAAGAAAAGGACATGACAACATTAGTTGGAGGTGATAGGGAGAGCGGCCAAGAACCTTGGCCGCCCCACCTACAAGCCCGGAAGCCCCCAAACGGCGGCAACGAGTCATGTGGCAAGGGGGAGTATATTATAATAATCTTGTATATCTTTTAGTTCACTACTGTATTGTATATCAAATATATGAGAGCAGGAAAAAAAATTGCGTTGTGAAATAAATCGATTATGTAACAGTAAATACAGGTTGCAAAAAATATATGGTATATCATTTATTTTCTTTTGTATGCTAATCACTTATTTATAATAGTGGTACATAAATTAAACAATGCTTGTAAGATTAAATTGAAATTTTATTTAATTACATATTTTTCTCTGAACAGGACTGCCGGGCATGAGAAGCAGCTATTTTTTTTATAGAGGCTGTTGATTGGCTAATGGATAGGAGTATGATTAGTAAATCAAGATATCTTCATTATTTCATATCTATTTTTTAAATACTTTAATTACAAGCAATTTCAACATTTGAGTGATATTCAAAAGAGATATCCGAACACCGTGGTATAAAATATGTCACAAAAGACAAAATATCAATGTAAATATTATAAAGTGAACACAGATAAAATAAAACAGATATGAGAAAAAACACTAAGCGAGGGAGGAGACTGACTACTGAGACGGCTCAGTTCTCGAGCCTATCAGCCAATCAAGGGTTGATATCCTAACTTACCACCACCGTAGTGACTTGCCCTGGTGTTAGGAAGCCACTGCATGTGTTAAAAATGCACGACTTGTGATTGGGTAAGGCGGGAAAGATGGAGCGGAGACTCAGTCAGTCTACAAATCTCGCTTACTTGTTGGCTTTATAAATTTTTATAACGCGTGTATTCACTTTATAGTATCTTTGTTATTAATGGGTTATATGTGATATGTTTTAGCTCTCAGGATTTGCATATCCCTTTAGATTAGCACATTATCATTAAAGTTGCTTGCAAATTTTGAATTTCAATAATAAATATGAACTAATGAAGATATCTCAACTTTATCAACACGCATAATCAACAACCAATCAGCATCTTCTGTATACAATTCTCTACTCTCCAATTAAAAATATAAATGTGCTTAATAAAATATATATCCATTAGATGTATCTCTTACACACCATAATGTAGGAAAACTGAATTTAAAATTATACTTAACCCTTTATTGGCGGCGCGCAACTTATGTCGTGTGAAAGAAATTTGGACTAAGTGGCGGTTCACAACTTATGTCGTGTGCCATTTTCAGCACGTAATGTTGCAGATAGAGAGAGCTGAGCGGTGTGAGGGGCGTAGTAAGGCTATGACCGCCGCGCACCACCGCGGTGGGCCAACTGAAGTGAAAACCACCCTTCCATCCCCCCTCACACTCGCTACACAGGGAATTATGTAGGGAAAGTACCTAATTACATGGTTTTTGCACTCGTGTTGCGCGATCGTTGCAAGAAAACCAGTGGTCGTCCAAGGATGGTTGGAGTGTCATTGGAAAGCTCTGTTTATGCCCTTTCAGGGATAGATACTTGTTTTACGCTCTGGGTCTTATTTAGGCATGAAAATGATCACGTAAACAACCCTATTTAGGGTAAAAACACCCCGCTGGGCGGTACATATAAATTACCGTCTATGCCGCTTGTAAGGTGTTAATGTTTTGAAACGACAACAAAAGAGATATCATAAGTATTAGCAATGGTCACATTATATTATTTTATTAGTGATAAATTAAAGAATCTGGTGACATCTGGCAAGTGTGTCCAGAGACTGACGGCTCCCATTCCCACGGCACTTGCACTTTCCTAGGTCACTATCGGTGCCATCTTGGTACTCTGAGACACCAAAACCACCATGGATTTATTTATTCGAATTATTTTTTATAATGAAAATACATTAGAGAAATATGAATATGGAATAATAGTATGATAATAGTGAACATATTATAAGATGATAATGTATACTTTGTTTATGCATTTCTACACCTCATAATCCCTTCACTATGTAACGACCTTCAAACCATCCTGGTCCATAATTAGTAAGAAGCTTTCCTCTTTACAAAACACCAAATAAATGTATGCCTTTCGTTGCTCATACCAAGCCGCTTCATAACACGATAAACTCAGTGAACACAAGCACCCACTTGCTTGCTTGCATGATGTATCCTTCATTTTGCTTTCCAGACGACTTGTATTGCCTGCTCATTTTACCTACACATAATACCATAGTGGAAAACATTGTTGGACATACACACACCTTCACACATCGATATATTACAATGAAATGTATACATATATTTTAAAATATACGCAAATAATCTACATATCCATAAATCTGTACAATCACATTAAACACCAAGCATGGACGTTAAACATCTAAAGCATTACCAGCCAACTCGACACTCTTCCTGGCTCAAGTTCAGATTCAGACCAACAATGTTTGTTACATATTCAATTCATGTCCTGCACTGCTGTCGTTGTAAACTTGGCCTATGTTTTGCACTATTTATGTTTATCATCAGTTATCACCAAACCTACAATTGGCTAACCATTTGAATATGAGGTAGGTCCTTCATGTTCTGAATATAATCATGAAGATGTAGGCTTAATGAAAGAGAATTATTTATCAGAAGGAAATACCCTCTGAGCGGTCATTCCTAAGCTGAACATAAAATGTAGAGCAAAAACCATCAGTTACAACCAAATCCAGATTCTGAGCAACCATCGTTTGAATATGATAAAGGTTTTTCCTAAATCAATAATATAGGTTAGATGTGGATTGAATTAACCCATACTGTACCAGAAGATTTGCAATTGAAGGAGATCAACAGGACATGGCTGGTGGGCAGAACGAGGGGAATGTAAGACAAAGTAAAAGGCAAAAGAAGATGACAGACCGTGAACTAACAACACATACAGTAGGGCTGGGAAACAATTGTGAGAAAATCTAAAGAACTTGGTAAAGTGGTTGCTGCGTAGTTGATGTGGTGGGTTGGTGGGGGAGAACAGAGTGGTTAAGGGGTAAGGGTATATTTATTTGTAGATATATCTAGTTACTTTTTTATATTTAGTTTTCCCCCTAGATCTCAATCAAGATTAAAACAACATCCCCAAGATCCCCCTTCTAGATATATTTGTACCGGTTCTTCCTAAATTACAGGGTCGCAATCACTCGCCAGGAAACGGTTTGACACCTAAATGGTACGAAAGGTCTTTCTATTGACATAATTTATAACCATGAACAAGGGAACATGGGCATTTAATCGAGCACACACATCACTTAAGTTATACGGCAAAAGCAAAACTTGTTACTGTAATGTTTCTAAAATACCCAAACATACAGTAATTAAACACCTGGATTAAATTGTTGGTAATTTTAATGAAGCATTATCTTAGTCGTAGGTATATATAAATAAGTAAACAATACAAAAATCACCAGTGTTTAAAATGATCTATGGTGAAGGAAAAGTTTCAGCTAAAGAATTGTGAATGGAAAAACAAATGATTCTAACTAAAAGAAATGCATAAATTGGGAAACATTATTCTTCAGCTAATTACAGAATACTTACTGAAAACAAATACGAGTTGGAATGGGGAAGATTCTGTGTAAGAATATACCCGGGCGTGATGCTATTGAGAGGATGGATTTATGTTGATTAAAAACAATAATTATATATATAATATATATATATATATATATATATATATATATATATATATATATATATATATATATTTATGTAGTAAAACTCGCTAGGAAACTTGAAACAATGGAACAGCAAGCTTTCGTCTATTCTCTCAAGACATCTTCAGGGTAATACAAGAAAACAGGGGGACGGGTATTTAAGCCTCACTCTCCCCCTGTTTTCTTGTATTACTCTGAAGATGTCTTGAGAGAATAGACGAAAGCTTGGTGTTCCATTGTTTCAATTTTCCTAGCGAGTTTTACTACATAATTTGATCACACGTATTTGTGATTTTACCTCCATATATATATATATATATATATATATATATATATATATATATATATATATATATATATATATATATATATTTAGTTGGTAAAGCCAGGGAGTGTAATTTCTCTATGACAAACAAGGTTACAGAAAATAGAAGTTTCACAATTAGTAAGTTTCCTCTGATCTTCGTTGATGAGTTGGAGAAGCTGTCCTATGTTTGGCCTGGACATTTCGGAATGTTCTAATTTCCTCTTAAGCAGTTAAGTAGTGCAGGAGATGGGGTACCCGGACGTTATATAGGCGAGTGTTGTAGGGGGAGGGGGAAGGGGGGGGGGAGGAGTCAGTCAACGGGAGGTCTCTTGTGGGTGGCTGTCAGGAGTCGGGCCTAGAGGCGAGGGGAGGGGCTGATGGGGGTAAAGCAGGGTTCTGGTTGGTGAGAGTTCGGGATGAGGAACGCAAAAGGTAGCGATGTATAGAGGTATCCAGCCTGGGAGCTGGCCTAGTTGTGAAGCTACTAGTATCGGTCCCGGTTTTCTTATTTTTACTAGAGGATGCTACTGTATTCCCTAATACTGTGGGCTGCTGGGAGCGTTGCCACTCTGGTATGGGCAATTTCCACGTCCTGCACCCTTCATTGTTTGTAGTTTTCCGGGGATCCCTGAGCACTGTACTTTCCCCGGGGGCGTCAGTCAGATCCGTGGCACTTGGACGACATCCGCAGTTGCAGGAGCAACGCGAGAGGGGTGTATCTTCTTCCCGAGGCGCTTTTCTGATGTCCCATGGGGTTGGAGGTCGTTCTTGGGAGTTTTCCTCGTCTCCTAGGGTACATGGCATCTTGGGTGGTGTCGATGTGGGTGGCACCCCCTGGGGGTTGAGAGGTTTGGGCAGCCCTTCTCGGACCAGGGGCACTAGTATCACACTAACATTTCCAATAAATGATTGCAATATGTATTTAGATAACATGTAAATGTACACTTGCTGTCAAAAACTACATGTACCAGTAACTACAAAAATAAAATTATGTAAAAACTGATATGTATAATACTGTATATATTAGGGACAACATTTTTTTTTTTCGATGTGAGCGAGGGAGACAAAAGGCAGAACAGCCTGTATCAAGTGTCTCCCCCAGAGTTGAAAGAGTGACAGAGCCAAAATCAAGGGACGTTCGAGCCAAAATGCCTTGACACACAGAGGTTGAAGCAATTTAATTCATAGGAGAGGGAAAAACTGATTCTGGGAGAGAGTTCCAGAGCTCAGTAGTTGAATAGAAGAATGTCTGAGAATAATGTTTCATTCTTGGGTTGGAGAGTGGCACAGAATAGGGGTTGGGATTGTGTTGCAAGACTGGTACTACATACCCTACGTAGAGGAGGTGGTATAAACTGGGAAAGCTCTGAGAAACATTGATTATTGTAGTAGCGATAGAATAGCGAGAGAGATGTGGCGAAGAGAGAGAGATTGGAAAGAGATGGTGAGTGGACGTGAGTTAATTATACGAAAGGCTTTCCTTTCTACTTTGTCTAGGAGTGCAGTATGAGAGGATCCTCCCCACACATGTGAACAATACTCAATACAAGGATGCACTGTGTCCTTGTACAGAGCAAGAAGCTGCGCAGGGGTAAAGAACCCCTTGAGGCGGTTGAACACACCCAGCTTCTGGGAGGCTGCCTTAGCAAGATTGGTAATATGGTCCTTCCAAGACTAATGTATAAATAATAATAATAATAATCGTCTGGTAACTTATATAGCGCCCGTATCTCCTCCTTCGAGGATTCACAAGCACTTGGCTTTCTTTAGTCTACCAGAGACCATTACCCATCCCCCTTGCTCATGGGGAGATGGTAACCGCCGGCTATATCCCAGAAAAACTTTTCAATCTGAGCGGGGACTGAACGCGAGACCTGCAAGATGGGAATCAGGCACGCTATCAACTGAGCCAGCCGGACGGCTGTATAATATATTGTACTTTTTAGGTCTGTATTAAAGCTTCTGCTTGACAGACTCGACCATAATTTGATTGTTTGTATTAACATATACAGTATATACATACAGTATACATATTGCAGCTATTGATCGTTACTATTTCATCTTGTAATTATATATTGCAATATTATGACTGTGCCCGTTTTTGTAGATGTGTGTGTGAGAGAGAGAGAGTAGCAGGTATCGATCAATAATATTCAAGGCCAATGACGGAAAACTTTTATAGGGAATACCGACTCAATCTTGTCATGGGAACTTGTTTCATTTGGGTATATGGCTCTAGGTCCTCTAGGATAACATATATTGAGCGGAAATAGCTGGAAAAGCCAGATCTGGGAGTATTTTTAACTCGCCACAATAAAAGAGTATGCCCTGCACAAGTTAGTAACCCTTCATAACAGCTTAGGTGATGTAAGTGATGATTATTGAATAACAGCTTATAAACTAGCACAGGTAAATGTGGTCGCCCCTGGTAAAGATAGAACTGTACTGGTCAATTAACCTGGCTCTCTATTTATAATGTTTGGAAACAAAAGCCATGGTTCGTCTTGGCATCCCTGGGTTTCAGTAGATGGTTTGTATTAGTTCCAAGATCATATTTATTGCTCCGTAGGTTATTCCGTAGCTACACCCTACCGCCTCCGTTTGACAGTGAAATCGGGGTCAAAATATCAGGATTCATTACGATTTCCAGTTCGCGACAAATTGGCACGTGGCTCTTGTAGATGGGAAAGGGGCTTTATAATGGACTGGCTTAATATTCCGGAATAGACGGGTCAATGCACGATTGACCCCCCAAAAAATTGCAAAATTTTGTTTTATGGTGGTTTTAGGTTCGGTTGGGTCTAGTCTACAACATACTAAAAGTTGGACAAATTTGGAGTATTGGAAAGTGTCTAATTTCGAAGATGACTTTTGTCGATTTTTAAGTAATTTTCTATTTATATGTGGCTCTGTAACTCAGTCATTTTTAATGATAAATCAATAAAACTTGCATTTATACCCAGGTTTTCAGGGTAAGTCTTTCATATGAAAGGGTTACCAGTGATGTTGAGTCGCCCCTTATACCCTACCTACTGGGTGCCCTCAGTTGCACCCACCCCGATTCACAAACGGGCATATACATCATAATGCTTCATTCAAAAGTTTTCACACATCATCACCATCATCATCATCATATATCACTGGATCATTTGTCATATTGTCACAGTTACCATCTTGGCAATATCCGCATGCACTGGTACACTCTAGTCCATGTTTTCTGCAGGTACACCTTAGGGTATTGCATCCTTCCAAACAGTTCCAGTGAATCATCTGAATCAGTGCATCTGGAGCAGGGCTTCTGTCTGTCATCACCGGAACAAGTTTGTCTCCTTCTACCCTCCATCCCCACTCAGATGGGTCCATGTCATCACTACATTCCATCCACTCCATAACCTGGTAGTAAGTCCGAAGGGAATGAAATTTACAAGCCGAAGTGGTTGGTGGGAGTCGTTCAGGCATGACAAACACTTTAGCCCTAGCAACTTTCTTGCAGAGATCTTGTATCTGATAGATGCCAGTGAGTCCTTCTGATCTGCATTGAACAATGCTACCATTGCCTTACAACCGTTGGTTTCCACAACATCCTGACTTTGCTTTGATAGAGAGAATGCTTTTGAACAGTCTTTCATTGCCTTTTCTTTCTTGATGATTTGTTGGAACCCCGACTTCTTTCCAATCCCGAATACCCTGGACACCGAGTTGCACCCAGTAAAGGCATGTAGAAGCAGTAAATCATTGCAAACTACTTCACCAAGCACCTGTTTGAGGACCTTGATATTATAGACGTATAATTTGGCCTTGTCTGAGTGGAAATGGAGTGCATTACATTTAGAAACCTCTGCATGGTAGAGCAAGAGAACTAGAAGATCTGTGTCTTCTCCAATAAGGGTGGTTGGTTTGGAAGCAGACACACTGATGGCTGCCTTTGCGATCTCAACGTCGGCATCTCCTGCTTGAATAACGTCACAGCCTTTCTGTTGCATTCGTTCCATGATCAGCTGGATTAGTGCCTGCTTGTTTGCCTTATTCGACAAGAAGTCCTCCTTTTTCCCAACAAATTTGGTCACCTCGGTAATGTTAACCTTGTTTGCATTCAGCTTTCGACCTCGCCGCTGATGAGTACAGTCCTTTATACTTGGTCCAACCTCATAACCATCAAACACGAGAGTCGCTCTACCATAGTGTTTGGCAGTGAATGAGGCGTAATTATCTGCAATCGAACTGTAGGTGCTCCCCTCCATCCATTTCAAGCGGTGAAGAAGAGATCCTCCATCTAGTACATAGTGATCTGTAACTGGAACCGTTTGTGTCACAGCATTGTCTGATTTGGCTTTAACATAGCTGCACAGGTAATCTAGGGTGGACAAGATACAGGTTTTGTCTCCTGGGTTCATGTCAATAATTGGGAGAAACTGTACCGAGGATTTTTCCGGATACTCACACTTCTTATGCAGCAGATGCATCATGCCTTGCCAATTGGGAGTACTCTGGTGGAAGCGAAAGGACAGTTCCCAGCAAATGTCCACTTTGCGATCACAGACATCTGATGTGTATGGGAGGGACTGAAATTCAATGTTATGGTTGACATTCTTTATGTAGCGGTAATCTATAATATCAATCTTTGACAGTTCAACAAGTTTCAAGTCAGCCATTTTCTGTCTTGGTATGCCATGACTGACTTGCTTACCTGGCGCGATAGCCGCTATCATGCCCATACCGTGAAAGGTACCCTTTCCATCCAACGTTATAATGTTATGATCCACGTTGTCTCCGGCAAATAACAGGGACCGATCAAGAATGTCCATGTCAGTGCCCAACAAATCTGGAGCAAGTGAACATGCTGCGTTCACTTCAAACCTTTGGACCTCTGGGTATGATGAAGCAAACCCCATGGATGAAAGACTATCAATCAAGAATCGTGACCTATACAAGTGGTGCATTTGCACTGTGAGACCAAGATGTAAAGGCGCAATTATAGCTCTTGGACGCACTGCTTGAACAACAGCTTGTCCGATGCCAGCGACCTTACTTGATGTATCCTTCCCAACAAATAGATGCTGCAGCAAGAATCACAAACTTGCAGGGATAAAGTCTAATGCTGGCGTAAGTTTCAGTTCGGCCGGAGTTGGATACTTATCCCCCACTGGTGCAACTGTCGTCTTGATGTCACTTTTGATGAGTTTTGCTGCGGTTTCGAGAATTGCTCGTTTCTGTGCTTCCTCGTCGTCTTCTCGAGGTGAGTTGTAGTATTCACGAAGAATGTTACAGGTTTTTTCCCTAAAGGTCACAATGTTTTTGACAGCACTACGACCTTCTGTCACGAATATAGAGTTTCCATATCGACTTATCAGCTTTTCCTTGAGGTACTGATTTCCGTACGCCGTGGATTTACTATCTCGCAAATATTCTCCCATTTTAGCGACAAGTTCCGATATCGTTAGCTGTTCCTCATCGTTTTCCTCCAGGAATACACAAACCCTTTCGAATGCCTCATCCTGATCACTGTCCTTTGGCCTTCCACTTTTTCGTCGTTTGGCGGATTCAACTGACGTGAACTGTCTTGGAATGCCCCGCATTGTACGGAAGTTGACGTTACATGACTGGTGGTAAACACAGTCTGCCGCATGAAGATCACCACCAAAATATTCGATCCGGCCTTGAACAGCAATGGCCCACTCATCCCCTCTTGATTTGCAATGAACCAATATAGTTTGAACAAATGTGTCGGTCTTCACATAGAAAATCCTTTCCTCACTTTTTCGTTTAGGGTCTATTTTCGTAGCATCAGTTCCGCAGAAAAGGCATTGCGTTCTACTGTCATATGGTCCCAGAGAAACACGAGCGCTCCTTTTTACTGGCCGAGCAGAATCTTTGTTGGAGGCAGTATCAATGTCCTTTTTGTTTATGTGGTTAACCCGACATGTTTTGTGAACACTAGTTCCAGCTTCAACCCTGAATTTGACACCTCTTTCGATGCTTGCACGGTTGATACCTTCAGCTCCTTTTTCTCGAACGACCACGGTCTCCTCACAGTCCAAATCTCGTTCGCATATAGGACAGGTTTCTTTGCTGGCTGCACTCATATTCTGAAAAGATAATGATTGGTGGTTAGGTTTTATGTTATCTAAATGACAAAATCATATTGAGCATTGGTAGGCCTACTAAAACCTAAACTGATAGAACATGCATGCTCATTTTACGTTAGTGCAAGGTGGGCGCGTAACAAAAGTATGGGGGTAAGGGTACCCCTAGATATGCCATAATGGGTGATTCAACATCACTAAAAACCCTTTTATGTGAAAGATTGACCCAGAAAACCTATGTGGAAATGCAACTTTCATTGATCTATCATAAAAATTGACTGAGTTATTGCTTTCTGTAGTGTTCACAATGTACGGAAAATTACTTAAACACCGACAAAAGTCATCTTCGAAATTTAACACTTTCCAATACCCCAATTTTGTCCAACTTTTAGTATGTTGTAGACTGGACCCAACCTAACATAAAACCACAAAGAAATAAACTTTTGCAATTTTTTGGGGGTATGGGTACTTTGGCGTTATATTGATCCGTCTAGTAGTGCAAAGGCACTCAGCCTATGCCCGAGAGGGAGTAGTTGAAATATAGAAAAAAATAAAAAAATAAAAACAAATAATAATAATATATATATTGTATATACCTTCTCTCTCTCTCTTTCTTCTCTCTTTCTCTCTCTCTCTCTCTCTCTCTCTCTCTCTCTCTCTCTCTCTCTCTCTCTCTCTATCTATCTATTTATCTATCTATCTAGCTGTATATATACAGTATATAATTATATATTGTTATGCCGGGTTGTAATACAACTTAGCTTTATTTTGGTCTTTACTCAAATCCAATTATGGACTTTTAGACTCAATATATCCTCAACAGGAACACGTCGAACACGTTCTTATTCTCAAATTGGGCACTCAATCAGGTTTAATATGAACACAATAAATACACATAGAAAATTATACACTCTTATCTATTCAAAGATATATGGAAAGGTAAAAAGAATTCAATTACCTATTGCTTGGAAATGGTACGAGAATCCACGTACTAAGACATAATAATATCAATGTGCTGTTCACGAGTATGTCTCAATCTGAAATGTGGGCTCAACCTTAACTTAACTAGTATAAGTAACAGTAAGCAAATAAGGGAGTTCATTTATAACACACAAAAGTCTATAGATTATTATGTTCTCTCCACCAACCAACTCTACTCCTAAAATCGATTAATGAAATTAACACCTAACGAGCGGCCTAGGCGGTAAATAATATGTAGCCACCAGCGGGGTGTTTTTACCCAAAATAGGGCTGTTTACGTGATCATTTTCATGCCTAAATAAGACCCAGAGCGTAAAACAAGTATCTATCCCTGAAAGGGCATAAACAGAGCTTTCCAATAACACCACAACGATCCTTGTATGACCGCTAGTTTTCTTGCAACAACCGCGCAACACGAGTGCAAAAACCATGTAATTCGGTACTTTCCCCATACAATTCACTATGTAGCGAGTGTGAGAGGGTGGAGGAGGGTGGGATTCATGTCAGTTGGTCCACCACGGTGGTCTGGAGCAGTCATACGCTCGCTACTCTCCTGCCACCACTTGTCTCTCTCTCTCAGCAACATTACGTGCTGAAATTGCCACACGACTTATGTTGTGAGCCACCACATAGTCCAAATTTCTTTCACTCGACATATGATGCGCGCCGCCAGTTAAGGGTTAACAACCACATGTGGCAGTCTGGGGATTCGAACCCAGGATGTTCACACCGAAAATCAACACATTATGCACTGCACCATGAAGACAGTTAAAGATTACTGCACAAGCCTCCGATTTATTATACAGTTTCGAATCCTGCATACCAATCTTAGCATGTACGGATGTACAATATCCCAACTGCGCTATCGGAGGATATGCATAGGTGAAAGGAAATAGTAATTAATGGGGCACTTAACCCTGGGGAAGGCCTCTCGATAAACTACTACTGAACCCGAATGAATTATTATGTTCTCTCCACCAACCAACTCTACTCCTAAAATTGATTAATGAAATTAACAACCACATGTGGCAGTCCGGGGATTCGAACCCAGGATGCTCACACCGAAAATCAACACACTATGCACTGCACCACGAAGACAGTTAAAGATTACTGCACAAGCCTACGATGTATTATGCAGTTTCGAATCCTGCATACCAATCTTAGCATGTACAATATCCCATGAATTAAAGGATAGTATATTTATGGAAGCATGCAATTATATACAGACAAACATACACATAGATTAAACCCTTGATAATAATATACATGGGAGTTGAGTATCTACTGTGAAGTATTCTGAATAGGTTTCTAGCAGGGTGAACGAAAATCTCTAAATACGCATATATAGGTTGGGACGGAACAAAAAGGGAACGTACGAAGATGTCTGAAGTGAACGCTCGCTCACAGGTGGCGAGAAGCTTACGGGTAAATTAAAGGGCTATCGCGCGCAGATAATTCTGACAAGGTAGGTCGCTCAGGTCATTCGCTATAATGCGATGATCAAAATAGTATTTACGGTTGGTGCGATATTATTCTGAATAAGGGAAGGAATGTGTTAAAATTCAAAGGAGAGGGGAGTTAAATTGATTTTACAATTAACAATGTACTTAGATTATTATGAGAACATTTATATCTTGAACATACAATTAATTAATTCTTATATGCAATTATAATCTCACGGGTCGTCGAGGAATTCAGATTTAATGATATATATCTACTGAAGAATACTCAAAGGTTGAATGTAACCTACCTGAATCAGGCAATAGATTGATTACAGAAGATTAGATAACGCATAAATAAATTAGCGTATACGAGTAGTTATAAGAATACTACAAGTGAAATATGGCGTACACGACGAAGTTGCACTTAGATGGAAATACCTGAAAAGGTATGAAGGAGGTCTGAACTAGTTAACAGATTCCTATATGGAATACAGAACAAATTGGCGTTGCATTCGAGTTGGTGAAATAGTTAGACAATGGATCTACACGAAACTAGAATTCCTACACGAGATGGATCGAAATTATCTATTTCATAAAAGAATAAACAAAATACGTTATTCATAAATTACACAGTTAACGATCGATAAAATAAGGCGTAACAGGGGTTACTCTCGAAGAAATTAGATTTAAATTATGATAATCATCAATAATAATTCTTCTAAACAATGGGGGACTGAGCTAAATTAGATATGAAATTGAGCGTAGGTTCTAGGTAAAAGTGAGACTTTAGAAGGGAATAAATTCACAGTATACACTCCAGCTTCAACTTGTTACATACATAAATAGAATGGACATACACAAGGAAAATCTGTGAGTATTCGGCTAGGTATTTTGATTTACACAATTATGTGACGTATGCGTAGAACGTTGTCTATGAAATTATAAGAGAGATTGACACTAGATCTTGGACACAGATCTACTCAAGGTTTAATAAGGTTTCTGAAGGATTCACTTATACGCAACAATTAACGATCTTGGGCACAGATCTACATAGGAATTCGCAATAAATATTCACATATTTTACCTTACCTTCACAATAATAATCACAACGTAAGACACTCAGAGACACTTAGGGTAAGGTTGGGGGGGTGGAGGTTCGAGAGTAAGTCTGGCCGACGTAGAGCGTAGGTTCGCCTGAACTAGACTTCAGGGGGAGCTGCTTCTCACCATCAGGAATCCAACATCCAGACATCAGGGAGAACACAACAGGGCTCGTTGTAGTCTCGAAGGGGAGGGGGAGGCAGCTACCACTTTTAGTTAGATGCTCCGGACTTTTCAGCCTTAAGAACATTACCGAGGAGGAAGTGCTTGCTTTCTTAACAATTTCATTGAGACTATGTTCAAGATATTTCTTGGCTTTAACTTACAGTGACTCAATGTTAAAAGGATATAGTGAATCGTTGTGACATAAATAGTGAAGTAAATACTTAGCTTAATAATACATGGTAGTTATCATTTGGTACCTAATCATTTAAAGTATTTTATTTAATACTCTGGTGGGAGTCACAAAGTCTAGGAAGGACATAATAGCAACTCTGGTTATTTTATTATAATTGAGGGTTATTGGTGATGCAGTAGATAACTCTGTTCTTCATTATGTTCTTGGGTCGATCCAGAGTTCTCCATAATGGTACTGCACTGTAGATCCTAATATCCCCACTTCTCTCGGTAGCACTGAGGTCTTTGATGCGGAACTTGCATAAGCATTTGCTCGTTGTACTGCAAATCTGGCTCCTGGTCGAATGAAGGTTGGTGATTGGTGGAGAGAGTTTGAAAGCGGGATGGGGATTGGCTCAAACTCCCACTCTTATGTAGGGGTGACTGACCTAGGTGACCCGTCTTCCTGGTAGTTAGAAAACGGGAATGAACTGTTAATATGGGGCACTCCTCTGTTTCTTGTTTCTCTATATCCTGAGAAACTGGTTTGGAATTACTTCTCTGCTGCTGGTTTCTTCTTTTCTCCTTCCTATTCACCTGTAGGCTAGCAATCCTACAGGTGTTACTTAACCCCGTTCTATTCAACCCCGTCACTTCACCACATTCGTCGAAGAAAAAGTCGCGACCTCGCGATTTCAGAATGTATGTCCTGGTGGTGGAGTTAGTGAGAACAGGGGTTAAATGCTGCAATGTCAACACGTCGTAGGTACATCAGCAGGTGTAGAGATGTCCATGCCGATGTGTACATGCAGTGGAAGTTTCGATTCTGAGGCTGTTTATACCATCTGTTGTCGGGTGTTGACAACAGTACTTTTCAGGCCATCAGAAAGTAGAACACTGTTGATCTTCATGGCTGCCGTAGGTGTCGAGGAAGATTCTGCAGTGGCTGAAGATGACTGATTAGCAGGAGGAGTTGTGGTGGCTGGAAGGTCTATGGAGTGAGTGGCCTGTGAAGGGTTGATGGGTAGTGGGTGGTTCTTGGATCTTGTTCGACCAGGGGATGATGTTGACCTCGCAGTAGGTGTAGCGGGAACCCTTGGCATAGGCGAGGTAGGTTTGGGAGGGGCCCGCCTTGCATATGTAGGCCGGAATGTCGGCGCCCATCGTTGAGGTGGCTTCACACGTCGACCAGATCTTGTACAGGTAGGATTAGGATGAGAAGGTATTAGTGATGTTGGATTCACACGAGAGTGTGGTGATGGTGATAAGGAAGAGCTGGGTGATTGTGAAAATATTCTAGACATACTGGGTTTAGTGCGATGTAATTGAGAGGTGGAATCTGTCGGTCTGTGTATAGAAGTGGAGGGAAATATGCTGTGGAATAGAGAAAGAGGTTGTGAAGATAATTTAGAGATGGAGGGAGAAACTGAAGTAGTAGAAGTCTTAAGTTTACTTGCATAAGTAATAGGTCTGGAAGAAGCTTGAGGAAGAGGAACAGGTAAGCTGGCATGCTCAAGAGAAGGTGTGGTTGGTATATTAGGTAAAGGCTGAGTAGGTAGATTAGGAATGTGAGCGACAGCAGGTGTTGTTGGAAGAGTGACCAGAAATTCAGAATAAATTGGTAAGCTGATAGATGGTGATGAAGGTACAGGTAAGAGATGTAGTTATTAATTGAGTAGGTAATTTGGAAGGTGCAGGTACAGTACGTGTAGGAAAGATAGGAGGAGGTGTGTGTGATGGGTAGGAAAGAGGCCTTGGGCGTGGCTGAACAGGGGGTGTGGCTTGTGGTAGAATAGATGGTGTGACATGCAGTGGTTTCTTTCTTGGTGCAGGGGTCAGAGGAGGAATGAGTTCATGTGTCACCGGTTTTGTGGATCCCAAATTTTGATTATTAGGTGTAGGTAATAATTATGTCATTCTGGTCAGGATCTGCAAGCATAATCATATTCTCATCAATAGGCTGAAATCTACGTACATGCCTGTTACGGTATGTGCGTGACTCACCGAAATAATTAATGGTAACCTGATAACAATTTGGCACTGTTAAAATTTCGAAAGGACCTTTAAGCCTCGGTTTGAGTTTAGACAGCACAGGTAATTGAGCAACCATCACGAGATCGCCAACACGGTGCGGACTGGCTTTGGTAGTTTCATCAGGTTGAAGATCTTGAACATATTGAATTTGCCTGAGACGGTTCTTGAGATGGACTAATGACTGGTCGAAGTTGGAGGAGGGCTCATACGGGGCAGCAAGATGGCGGAGAGGTAGGAGTAATGGTGGCACTCCAAATACACGCTCGTGGGGTGAAATTCCGTCTTGTCTGGGGCAGGTATTTATACCCCATTGTACAATTTTCACTTTACTGGGCCAATCTTTGGTGTTCATTTGTTGTAATCTGGTTCTTATTTGATTGGCAATTGTCCTATGACTTCTTTCGCAAATGGAGTTGCCTTGAGGCCAGTATGGGGATGAGTGACTGATTTTAAACCCACACATTTGAGATAATTGGGACCAAATTTGACTGGTGAATTCGGGGGGCATTAATTATCTGAATGAATAGCTTCAGGTAATCCGAAATATGGAAAGACGTGTTGAATGAGGGCTTCAGCTACTGCAATGGCTGAGTGTTCTTTAGCAGGACAGGCAATGACGTATTTGGAATAAGTATCAACAATGGTTATGATGTACTTAAACCCTTGGTTTCCTTCCATTGGTCCCATAACGTCGACTGCAAGTAATTGCCATGGCTTGGAGGTGATTAACTTGCCAGCAGGTCCTGCTGTGCGGGTTCTATCTTTACCCAACGCACAAGCTCGGCAAGCTTCTGTGATACGTTTGGCTGTTATATATGGGGAAGGGGTCCAATAGACTTCTGAAATGTGGTGATCAGTTTCCTCTGACCTAGTTGAATACCATTGTGCATATGTATGGATTGCATTGTGGATAGTGCAGCTTGCAGAGTTATGACAATTTTCCCATCTATGGTGAATAAATTATCTCCGCGTCTGGTTAATTGAGCAAATATCTTGCGTGGCATCGAGTTGGGTTTCTCCTTTCGTTGGAAAGAATTAAGCAGGTCTTGTTGACTGTTATCCAATGAGTCTTGGTGATGGCTGGCTAATATGTTATGAGTCGTCTCTTGATGTTGAGTCGATGGGAAGTCTAGATAGGGCATCCGCATTAGTATGGAGTTTTCCTGGTCTGTACACAATATCGACGTCAAATTCTTCTAATGGTTCTCGTCATCTGACCGTTAATGCGTTCTTTGTGTCCGATTTACGGAGCCATCGAAGGGCGTGGTGATCAGTGATGATGGTGACCTTGACACCGGCCAGGTATGCCTTGAAATTTTGGAGGGCCCATATCATACCTAGGCATTCTCTTTTTGTTACGAGATAATTTATTTCTGCTGGATTGAGGGTACGACTGGCACAGGCAATGGTGTGCTCCTTGCCATCTCTAGTTTGTCCAAGAATGGCACTTATTCCGAACTGAGAGACGTCGGTGTACAATCTGAATGGACGTGTGTAATCCGGGAAGGACACCACCGGAGTTGCCACTAATTTTTCTTTCAGATTATTAAATACTTGCAGGCATTGTTCTGTCCATTTGAATGGTTCATCCTTTTTTGTTAGATTATGTAATGGCTTGGCAATCGTCACAAAGTTCTTTACAAATCTTCGATAGTAGGATGCCAAGTCCAGGAAAGCTCGTACTCCTTTGACATTAGTGGGAGGTGAAATT
This sequence comes from Lithodes maja, assembly GCA_037953745.1. NCBI lineage: Eukaryota > Metazoa > Arthropoda > Malacostraca > Decapoda > Lithodidae > Lithodes > Lithodes maja. The sequence goes on along the minus strand of JBAKBP010015816.1, from coordinate 36,153 downwards.
TTGCTGATCGCCTCTAGTTTACTAGGATCTGGGGAAATTCCTTGTTCTGAGACGATATATCCCAGAAAATTTACATTAGTTTTGGCAAGGGTGCATTTGGATGGTTTGAATTTTAGGCTGGCATCCCTTATTCTCTTAAATACTTGCTGTAACTTTTGTAAGTGTTCGGCCTAGGTTTTCCCGAACACAATAATGTCATCTAAATAGGCCAGACATGTTTCCCAGGTTTATCCTTGCAAAACAGATTCCATTAACCTGGAGAAGGTGGCCGGGCCATTGCACAGACCGAATGGCAAAACAGTAAACTCATATAGTCTGCCTTCGCTGGTGGAGAAACCTGTCTTTTGTTGATGTTCTGGTGATACTGGAACTTGCCAATATCCTGCTTGGAGATCTAAGGTGGTGAACCATTTTGTGCCAAGCAGGGAGTCCAAGGAATCATCAATTCGGGGGAGTGGTGTAGCGTCTTTGATGGTGACGTCATTCAGCTGCCGGTAGTCAATGCAGAAGTGGGTTGATCCGTCTTTCTTCTGGACGAGTACTACTGGAGACGACCAAGGGCTGGTACATGTTTTGACTACTCCTTCGGCGAGCATATCTTGCACTTCTTTTTCTTCCTCTTGTCTCTGGATTGGGTTTTTATGATGGATGGGTTGCTTTATGGGACGTCCTACGGTATGGATAGGATGATGAAGCATGTCAGTTTTTCCCATGTCTCGGCTGGATGTAGCGAAAATATCCTGATATGATATTAGTAAATTTCTGAGATCAGTTTGTTGACAGAGAGTAAGATTGGAAGGAATATCAGGAAGGGGCTTCTTAGTTGGCAGGGAAGCATCTGTAGGTACAGATAATTCTTCTGCATATATCTCAAGCTCACCAATGGCTAGTCCTTTTGGTTATGTGACTGGCTTATCTGATATATTAGCTATCTTAATACAGTTCAATTGATTTGATAGCAGGCTAGGAGCGGTTAGGCAGGCCCCGTTGAAAGGGCTTTGGAGGAGTGGGATCAAGATGACATCTCCCATGAGGGTGGGTACCAAAGGTATCCATTTCTCATGATGAGGAGGAACTGTTACAGTAGTGGAAGTGATAGCTTGAGATATGAGATGGGTGTTGTCTTTCTCATCCTCGGAATTTGTTATGGGGAGGAATGGTTCACTACACTGAAGTTTAGCAGTTGGATTAAGGAGGGCAGGCAGGGAGTTGGATTAAGGAGGGCAGGCAGGGAGTTGGATTTTAACTGCTGAAGGGGTTCAAAGGGTTTTTGGTTTTGGTTTTTGAAGGTTGATCAAAGGTCAGGGTACGGTGCCTACAATTTATGAAGGCACTCAAATAAATTAGGAGATCGAGTCCCAAGTAACCATCGTACTTTGTCTCGTTAGGATTGTAGATCACAAAAGAATTATCTACTCTGTGATGGGGAATAGGGGCGTTAACATATAATGGAAGAGTCTGTCCTAAATTTGGAATGACTTGATAATTCGCACTGACAAGAATTATAGAGGAAGGTTGCATCTTCCCGAAAACATTGTGATGTTTCCGGAAAAACGGAAGGAACAGGCAAGAACGGGAAGGTCCCGTGTCTATGAGAAGTCGGACTTTCACCCCGATAAGTGTGATTTTGTGGTAAACTGAGAGACCATCTGTAGATGTCCCATCATGAGCCCCCGCCATGGCGACGACTATTTGTTTGGGGGGACAGTTTAAAAATCCTGAGGATCCGGTTGTAGAGCCTCAGGTAAATACTGCTCCGCTTCTTCTTCACTAGGTCCGTCTTCAATTCCGGCTGTTCCGTCTTCAATTAAGGATGGCTACCTTACGTGGCTTGATCCAGGGAATTTGTGCCCACCAGCTTGGGGCCCTGCTTCGTTTTTTCGTAAGTTCTGTGAAAGATCTCTTTAATGACCATAACATGCATGGTCCAGAGCATGGCTTCCAATCAGCTGGTCGAATCCTGGCCCATTCCTCGGCTTTATCAGTAATACGAGGAGCCACGGGACCACTGATGGGGGCTGCTGCTGCTGCTGGATATGTGGTTACCTTACTAATTACGGCTATTTTGTCCTGTTCCCTGGATTTTCTGAGTGCCATGATCCGCCTTATTACCGGCAGATCCCTGTCGTAGTTGGTAGGTTCTATGATCGAGAAGTGATCCGCCACTGTGTCTGGCAAAATTCTCACAAGTGCCTTTGAAAACTTGCTTAAGACGATTTGCTTCCGTTGTGCTGTGGTTTCTTCCGGAAACGCATTGATCGCTATCTGATGTAGTTGCTCAATTGTGCCATCTAAATCCCCTGAGTATTTTATCTCATGAAATTTGTTATCGGCAATGGTCTGACCGAGCACTCGATTAATAGCAGTTTTTACGTAATTTTCAAATTGCGCCCAGGTTAAACCAGGCATATTGTCGTGCACATACCCTGATACTTTGGTTGCATACTTCCCTAGTTTCACTACTATCGTGTGGATCTTGAAAGCGTCTTCGTTTCCGAACATAATGTCCTGGACCGGTTTGACTATTTCCATGTATGTATATAATTATGTCATAATCTTCTGGCTTGAACGCCGGAATATTAAGTGATCTAGTTGCTGCCATGGGGAATATTGTGTCAAAACGTTAATTGAGTAGCAAGAAAAAACAAAAATTATATAAGAAACTCTCGTGTTGATATGCCGTATCGAGTTACCGCTGCCGCCAGTGTTATGTCGGGTTGTAATACAACATAGCTTTATTTTGGTCTTTACTCAAATCCAATTATAGACTTTTAGACTCGATATATCCTCAACAGGAACATTTCGAAGACGTTCTTATTCACAAATTTGGTACTCAATCAGGTTTAATATGAACACAATTAATGCACGCAGATAATTATACACTCTTATTTATTCAAAGATATATGGAAAGGTAAAAAGAATTCAATTACCTATTGCTTGGAAATGGTACGAGAATCCACGTACTTAGACATAATAAGATCAATGTGCTGTTCACGAGTATGTCTCGATCTGAAATGTGGGCTCAACCTTAACTTAACTATTATAAGTAACAGTAAGCAAATAAGGGAGTTCATTAATAACACACAAAAGTTTATAGATAACATTTAATGAACATGAATTAAAGGATAGTAATTTTATGGAAGCATGTAATTATATTATATAATATTGGAGGGATAGACAGACTAATGAGGAAGTAAGAAGGAGGTGTGGTGTGGAGGTAGATGTGCTGGAAAGTGTGAAAAGGAACAACTTGAGATGGTTCGGCCATATGGAACGTATGGAAAGCGAGAGAATGACTAAGAGGGTGTACGAGAGCGAGGTGGAGGGACAGAGGGGGAGAGGTAGACCGAATATGAGGTGGAAGGATGGAGTGAGGAACTACATGAATGAAGGCGGTGCTGGTTGGGGGGAGGGGCGTCGACTGACTGGGGACAGAGGTGCATGGGGGCGGTTCGTTCGTGGCCACCCCTTCGGGGATCACGGCGTCAGGCAATAGATAGATAGATAGATGTAATTATATACAGACAAACATACACATAGATCAAACCCTTGATAATAATATATATGGGAGTTGAGTATCTACTGTGAAGTATTCTGAATAAGTTTCTGGCAGGGTGAACGAAAATCTCTAAGTACGCATATATAAGTTGGGACGGAACAAAAAGGGAACGTACGAAGATATCTGAAGTGAACGCTCGCTCACAGGTGGCGAGAAGTGTACGGGTAAATTAAAGGGCTATCGCGCGCAGATAATTCTGACAAGGTAGGTCGCTCAGGTCATTCGCTATAATGCGATGATCAAAATAGTATTTACGGTTGGTGCGATATGATTCTGAATAAGGGAAGGAATGTGTTAAAATTCAAAGGAGAGGGGAGTTAAATTGTTTTTTTACAATTAACAGTGTACTTAGATTATTATGAGAAAATGTATATCTTGAACATACAATTAATTAATTCTTATATGCAATTATAATCTCACGGGTCGAGGAATTCAGATTTAATGATATATATCTACTGAAGAATACTCAAAGGTTGAATGTAACCTAACTGAATCAGGCAATAGATTGATTACAGAAGATTAGATAACGCATAAGTAAATTAGCGTATACGAGTAGTTATAAGAATACTACAAGTGAAATATGGCATACACAACGAAGTTGCACTTAGATGGAAATACCTGATAGTAGAGTTGGTTGTTGGATAGAACATAATAAGGTATGAAAGGAGGTCTGAACTAGTTAACAGATTCCTATATGGAATACAGAACAAATTGGCATTGCATTCGAGTTGGTAAAATAGTTAGACAATGGATCTACACGAAACTAGAATTCCTAGACGAGATGGATTGAAATTTTCTATTTCATAAAAGAATTAACAAACTACGTTATTCATAAATTACACAGTTAACCCACTGAGCCCCAGCGACGCAGGGTTTGCGTCCACAATGTATGTAATGCTAAACCCCAGCGACGCAAACCATGCGTCCTGGCCGGTCCGGTCCCAATTACTCCGGTCCTATGTCACCTAGAGGGCTCAGATTTGTATGGGAACTGTGTAAGTATCCCACGCAACCGAGCCAATGGTTGAAAACTCTCAAAGTCCAACCGCGTGCGCGTGAGCGCGCAAAAACCGGTATTTTGGGTGTATTTGCCTTAATTTTTTTACTCTTGTAAAATTGACTTTCGGGGGCTCCGTAGGACCAATTTTTGACCTTTTTGATAGTTTTTTGTGGTTTTTTCTTCATTCCTAACCCATTCGCTATTGTTTCTGATTTTTTTTTTTTTTCAGAAACAGCCAGTCCCTGGTGGTATATTTATTCTAAACTAGCTGGGGCTCAGTGGGTTAACGCACGATAAAATAAGGCGTAACAGGGGTTTCTCTCGAAGAAATTAGATTTAAATTATGATAATCATCAATAATAATTCTTCTAAAGGATGGGTGACTGAGCTAAATTAGATATGAAATTGAGCGTAGGTTCTAGGTAAAATTGAGACTTTAGAAGGGAATAAATTCACAGTGTACACTTCAGCTTCAACTTGTTACATACATAAATCGAATGGACATATACAAGGGAAACCTGTGAGTATTCGGCTAGGTATTTTGATTTACACAATTATGTGACGTATGCGTAGAACGTTTTTGTTATGCCCTGATTTTATGCAGGATTAACAATTGGATTTGGTGAGTTTTACTCCACTGGAACTTCCATAGTTCATATACGTACATATAATATGAAAGGAAACAGAGGATAAGTATATCACAAGATATGGTTTAATAATACAGGTTTATTTCTCTTGCACTATATTGGAGAAATAATCTGAAAATGAAACATATAAAGACACGTATCACTGCCAGTGAAAATAGCACTTAATTGTATCACTGACTCCGAGCACAGTCGCGGAGCTAGATAGGGAGTACTTATTGGAGAACAACTTCACTAAATCTTTGAGATAGTTTCTAAGACACTTGAGTAGATGATGGAGTAGTATTTCTTGGTAGTGGAGTGACTACTGTCGCTTTCTTCAGGAATGTCAGAGTGTTTAAAGTTCAAGGTCAAGCACCCCTATGAGTATGCAGCGAGGTTGTATAGAAAACGGGGAGTCACGGGTAGGCTCTAAAATATTTTCTTGGCACTTTGGTAAATTCGGCTGAGTCCTTGAAGCCTCAATAGCAGGTTAAAATGTATTAATTCAAAATGGATTCACTGGTGGATGGCAAGTTATTGACCCGTATCACTCGTACTGTAGGGGAATCCAACTCGTAGCTTTAGGACCCGCTTATTAAGTCCGGGGCGGATTTATACACGTTTAAGCCACTTTTGGATGGGACTCTGCTTGTTTTAAACACTCAATACTTTACCCACTAGTTGTCACTCTATCTTCTTCTCTTGGTCTTCCGGCGTGGTAACTTCTCGATGGATGTCTCTGGTGAACACTTCTGAAGGTGATTGGTTCTCGTTGGCTGCTTCCCTGTATGCCGTCTAGGTGGGCCGGCTGTGTGAAGTAGTTACAGATGGGTTGATTGGGCTTGAGATCTTAAGTATGGCTCCGTAACATATAGTAACCGTCTGGCGAATTACTGTTGGGCACCATACCGAACTAACGCAAGTATTTCAGAGGTAGGAGAAACTACTTGACTGTTCTGATCAGTATATCAACCGTTGATGAAGTCCTGTTAAGGTACTCTCGGACTAGGATCTTAAATATCGAGTCTTATGAGGTTGATATCGGACAATCGCAGTAATTTCAGTGGAAGTGATCTTACTGTCTGCCCTGACCTTTATGAGAGGTTCGGGGGACCCAGGGCGGTGTTTAAACCTTTAAGTTACACAGTCATATGGGAGGCCACAGACTCAGTGTACCAAGGACTTGTCTCTGCAGAGTGCCCGTGAGGGTATCTCGCCAAGCCCTATCTCTAACACAGCGGTCTCAGAGGTTTTGAGATTACCTGTGCCGAGTGGCAGTGTTCACCTTAAACAGGGAACCAATAGAGAGGGCGGCAGGCCGTAGTCGCTCTACTTTTCACTGTAGAAAGTGGAGCCTCGCAGGGGAGTCTATGCCACGTCGGCAGCCCGAACGATAACAAAGTTCCTCAACAAGGGCACTGGAGTTTCCGGCAGTGTCACTTTAAAATAGGGAACTAATAGAGAGGGCAGCAGGCCGTAGTCTCTCTACTTTTCACTGTAGAAAAGTGGAACCTCGCGGGGGAGTCTATGTCACGTCGGCAGGCCGAACGATAACAAAGTTCCTCATCAAGGACACTGGGGTTTCCCACTCTAGAGTTATTGTGACAAGCCAGAACTGTCGACAACTTAGGAGTCTTGGAAGAAATATCGGCAGGCTGTACACATTCTTCCTCGACAATCTAGTCACCGCCTAAGTAGGGTATCTATGTCAGCTAGGCAGGCCCGGGTATAAGGAGATCCCTAGTATAGGGTTAGTAGTCAACGGGGACTTGAAGTCTAAGAAGAGATATCGGCAGCCCGTACACACTCTTCACTAGACACACTAGTCACCGCCTAAATAGGATATCTATGTCAGCTAGGCAGGCCCGGGTCCAACGAGATCCCTAGTATAGGGTTGGTAGTTAACAGGGACTTGAAGTCTAAGAAGAGATATCGGCAGGCCGTACACACTCTTCACTAGACACACTAGTCACTGCCTAAGTAGGATATCTACGTCAGCTAGGCAGGCCCGGGTCCAACGAGATCCCTAGTATAGGGTTTTGCAAACAGTATCAGGACTTTCCGGCAGGCCGTAATAGTCTAACTGAATGGAGAGCAATTTTTAAGCTTTCTTTAGTGACTAACTTTTTTTGAAGCCTTAACAATTGCCTGACTTTCCTCAAAAATCCTGAACTGGTATTGCGGATTACTGAGTGCACCCCAGTGGTACCTTTAAGATGGTAAGGGCATGGGGAGTGCTCTTAAATGGGGTCCTTGAACCCTTCTTACACTGTTGGTCAGGTCTCCTTCAATAGAAGGTAAACACTCGGTGGTGGTGTGATGAGTAAGGTCAATTAATGTCCCTAGAGTAGGCTACTTCATCAAGGTTAAATTATAAAATCATAGGGGGTCGGGGTTACTTCAATAGAACTCCGAAAAACAATAATAGTGGGGAAAGTGAAGGAATTCCGAGTTTTTAGTTCTCGGGTAGGATTGGTGGTGTCGGGGGCATTGAAGGTGTGTCGTGTGGACCGGACAGTTGAGGGTCGCGATGCGTGGGAGACAATGTTATTCTTTCTCCCTCTTTCTCGTGGTGGTGTTGGCTGGGGTTTACTACTGATCGTGGTTGAGAGTAATTTTAGGCATAAGTATATATAAATCTCTCTCGGCATGGTGGTGTCTACAGGCATGTGTACGTATCTACCTTCCTGGTTTGTGTTGGTAGGCCTGTGTGTACACCAGCTATTTAAACGTCCGGAGCGCCCCCTCTCGGGGCGCGGGAGAGGCAGATCTCCCTCAGGGGACTCTTATATAGAAAGAGGCAGGTGTGGTTTGTATAACTAGTAAACTAGTTGAAGAATGTAAAAAAAACGCATGTGTATCAAATGTGTGGAAAACAAGGTTCCAGGGTCTATTGAAGTATAGGTTCACATCTTATTGCATAACAAAGTTTTCATATAAGCATAAAATGGATTCATCTGGCATTGATTTCTTCGGTAGTGAAGATTCTCTTAATACTACTTCTCAATTCTCCCCCGAGTATATTGGGAGTTGGGAAGAACCGAGAATACAAAAATACATGGATTATTACTTTTCAAATCTCCATTTAGCATATTGTGAGGTAGGGAGAACAAATACACAAGAGAACATGGTTGATCATAACGCCAGTTTATTTTTGGTTATATAGGGTTACGATAATATGACTTAACAATTTACAAGGTGATAATCATATAGTATAGAACATGGTGGCTTAAAAGTGGACACTGAACCACAGTTTCCTCTTTGTTGTGGTATTTGGAGTCTGTGTATGTTCTGGTGTGGTGGGGTGCTTTTCTCCCGGGGTGTTTTCCTGTATCAGGTTCGGGTCCATTCGTGATGTGCCTGCTTCCGGTACTCCTTCTGTCTTCTCTCTCATCTTCTTCGGCCTCCGTGCTGGTTTCCTGTATTCCTTCTCGTCCGGGGATCTTGCTTCTCGCTTTCTCTTTCTGGGTATTTTAGTTTTATATGAAATTATAAGAGAGATTGACACTAGATCTTAGACACAGATCTACTCAAGGTTTAATAATGGTTTCTGAAGGATTCACTTATACGCACCAATTAACAATCTTGGGCACAGATCTACATAGGAATTAGCAATGAATATTCACATATTTTACCTTACCTTCGCAACAATAATCACAACGTAAGACACTCAGAAACACTTAGGGTAAGGTTGGGGGGGTGGAGGTTCGAGAGAAAGTCTGGCCAACGTAGAGCGTAGGTTCGGCTGGACACATTGTACTACTCCAGCGGGACAGTGTAGCCTGGAAAACAAGTTTATAGAGAAAGTGAGAGATTGTTTTTTAACGCAACATATTACAGAGATGACAAGATATAGAGATGGGACGCAGGAGAGTGTACTTGATTTGATTTTAGCAATGAGGAGGATATACTGGAACATGTCAATCTGGATAGCCCTATAGGTCGTAGTGACCATGCCTGTATAAGTTTTAGTTGCAATATTAAAACAGAGAGGGATAATAGAAGCAATACAAAAATATACATGTATGATAGAGCAGATTATGAGCTGCTGAGAAGGTGTTTGGACATTGACTGGGGGGAATACTTGAACGGTGAAGACGCTGAAGGAATGTGGAGGAAGATTAGAGTCAAACTGGAGAATGCTATATCCAAATGTGTACCAGTAAGGGAATATAAGGATAAAACAAAATTGAGGAAAAGAACGAACCCAGAATTACCAATGAAAAGAAAGCTTTAGACATTGATAAGAAGAAAGAAACGATTGTGGGATAGACTAAAAGTGTTAAAAAAGAACAGGGGGTATAGTATAGAAGCTAAACAAGTGGATTTGGAACGTAGACAAATAAACAATACAATAATGGGGGAGACAAGGACAGGGAGAGAGAGATTGCAAAACACGTGAAGGATAATCCAAAAATATTCTGGAAGTACATTCAGGAAAAGTTAACAAGAAGAGTAGGTATCCCAGAACTGATAGGAGAATTGGATGATAGGAATAGAGCAGAAACTGATAAGGAGAAAGCAGAGGTGCTGGGGAAATATTTTTGGGAGGTACTAACAGTGGAGTCAGATGATGCAGTGCCTACTATTCCCATCAAACAGGCACCGGCACTAGAACTAATAGAGTTTTCCCATGCTAGAATAAGAAGGGCTATAGAAAAAATGAACAGAAATAAGTCCCCGGGACCGGATGGGGTACATCCATGAATCATAAAGGAAGGAGGTGAGATGTGTGACGCATGTCGAGTATGAGCATGCTGTACAGAACGCCCAGTCAGGCCCCACTCTCGCTAGGATCGTCAGGGCAGGAACTTTGGCTGTAGTCTGTGTAGAGTTTCCTAACTTAGTTTATGTGAGCCGTTGTACTATAAGTATTATAAATATGTATTTTGTTTTCATCTGAGTCAACGAGTTCTATTTTATATCATTAGTTATAAGTATTGTGTGTGGGACTTATATGTAATGATGAGAGGAGAGAGAGAGAGATATTACGTAACGGGGACCAGTGAGTGCGCCACGCGGGCAGATAGGCCTAATTCCCTCCTCCCTCCTCCCTTCCTCCCTCTCAGCGCGTGGGAAGTTCTTTGTCGATCCCAGATTGAGAGAGAATATGACGTCATGATTGCCAGTGGGCGGTCCTTAAGTAGTTTGAGATATGCCGCTAGAGGGCCGAGTATAAAAAGAGAGGTTCTTGCCACCATTCTTCAGAACTCATCAGGCAAAGCGACTTCTCATATCCCTTGCAACTATCCATATTCTTCCGACTGATGTGAACTTTCTCTACTCTCTGAACAGCCTATCTTCTTCTCTTCTCGTCCCTGTTTAACCTCCATGACCCCTTTGGTGCAGATTTAGTCAGCCAAAGTATTATCGCTTGAGTTCTCACGAGATAAGTGCCTGTTAGATAGCCTATTTTTGGAAGGGTTAACTAGAATAGGATTGATTGATGTTTGTTGCACTCGTATATGCATTTCCCTGTGTGCGATTATGCATGTTCCTGTTTTCTGCTGGTTTAGGCAATGCTAGACTGGGATAGGGTTTCTGAGTTGTGATTTCCTATGAGTACTAGGTTGCGGTTGAACCAGTACAATTGCAACGGAGACGTGGAACGCCTAGGTGGTCTTTCTGACTGTGTACCGTGGGAGTTTAGCACTGTGTTGCGAGTGAGGGCTTTTGCCTATGCCACCCAACACTGTGTTATCTCATTTGCTTGACTTTGAGAGGATCGCCAGGAGAGAACCAGATACTAGTGATCTGGATCTCTCAAGAGAGCATCCCGTCAATTACCGTAATTTGGCCGCACAGTCTTAAGGACCTCGCTAGGCTACGAGCCGCTTGCTCAGCCATTGTCTCTTAACCTTAGATATCCCAGCTAGACTTTGCTCGACCAGCAGATACAGTATAGTATTGAAGCTTCTCCTTATGTATATTATTGTTTAAGCACTATTGATTTCATGTGTGGCACGCTTAGCTACTTCAGAGATTAGTGGCCCACGAGCACAATCTTAGTAGGCTATTGCTAGTGCATTGTCGGAGTACTTCTTCTTAATGTTTGCCATATCCTATTGCTTATTCTTATAATTCTTCTTATGTCAATTTAAAGCCTTTAATTACCAGTGAGTTATTCATTAAATTGCTGTTCAAAATCCGATACTTACTTCTTATGAGTATTCGAGAAGCATCTAACTTATCAGAAGATTCCTTGCTTGATGCTCGAGGACTATTGTTTAACGTAACGTAATAGTGCCGATCCGAAGTAGAGGGTGGAGGACTTCTTAAGTTCTTAGTTCAAGGGTGGATTACTTCGGCTTCGGCCAACACTATTCTTTAGTGTTGTAGTACTTTCTTCTTTGTTTGATTGTTGACCAGACTAGATAACTCCCGTCTTGTTATTAGTCTGTTGTGTGAAACGCTAGTACCGAGTTCTTGTATACCCCGTTATAGCAGATAGAACTCTGGAGGGTAGTGGCGTTTTTTGTTCGGCTGGCAGTACTCTGGGGTTGGGATCGTGTGTTTCCGTTGTGGCAGCGAGCCATACTCGAGTCCTGTGTAAGAGCCCTAGTGTACCCGAGTGCCCGGTCGTAACAAATGGCGACCTTGCTTAGGATTTTGTGAACAGTATATTTTTTTTTGCAGAATTGTACAACATTTGTTTGTTCGTACTTTAGCGTACATATTGAAGAATATTTTTTTTTGTAAGGCAATTAGGAGAGCATTTAAGAGACTCCAGTTAATTTAGTAATTAGTGCTTACATAAGGGAGTTTAACACTTTTGTCTCGAGAATTTTTTGTGAACTTCAGTATGTCGTGCCCTAGTATTGACGAGGAGCGAGAGATGCCATTTGAGGAGGTGCCGTTAGTAACTAGTGAGGAGGATGCTAGACTTTTTGTGAGTAAGCAGTACCATGTGACGGAGGAGAGGCTGACTGGGGTGAATGTTTATGGCTTGCACCTGATAGCCAAGGTTTTGGGTCTATCCAATGTAGGAGGGATGTCCAAGGGGGAGCTGATTTCCTGGGTGTTGCGTGGGCGACATGGGGTTTCGGAGGAGAGGGCGTTTGGGGGGGTTCCTCCCCAGATCCCCTCTCACTCGACTCCCACAGTGCCGTCCACTCAGTTGCCGGAGGTTAGCACTCTCCCACAGAGGGATGAGCATTGGAAGATTGGAGTGCCCTCGGGCGGTGCGTATGGTGGTTCCCCAGTTCTTGCCCCCCCTCCTTCAGTAGTGGCAGCTCCCTCTTCCGGCCTGTCTCCTGAGATGATATTTAAACTCGAGCTTGCTAAAATGGAGAATGAGGCTAGGAAGCAGGAGATGGAGAATGAGTCTAGGAGGCATGAGACTGAGGCTAGGAAGCAGGAGAATGAGACTAGGAGGCATGAGATTGAGGTTAGGAGGCAAGAGGATGAGACCAGGAGGCATGAGGCTGAGCTTAGGTACGACTCAGAGAAATATTGTGCTCAAATAGATTTAGATAAGACTCGTGCAGAGTCGACAGGGATTCGGATGGGCCGTGAGGGCCAAGTAAGAGAACAGTCCTTGTCCCACTTAGTCAAATTGGTGCCGGCATTTAGTGAAACTGAAGTCACAGAATTTTTTAATCGTTTTGAGAAGAAGTGTAGGGAGCATAATTGGCCTGAAGAGAAGTGGGCAGCTCTGGTCTCCTCAAGACTTACGGGTAAGGGTCTGAAGGCTTATGATGCACTGCCTTTAGAGTCTTGCATTGACTACCCAGAATTGAAGAGAGCTGTCCTACGGGCATACGAGTTGCAACCAGAAACATATCGATTAAAGTTTCGGGGTGTTACAAAGACTAGGGAGGCGACCTTTCTTGAGCATGCCCGGGACTTAAAAGATGCACTTACAAACTGGACACGTTCTGAGAAAGCTGAGACGGCCGAACAGTTGACGGAGCTGTTTCTGCTCGAGCAGTTTTATAAGTGTACAGGTGCAGAAATGACTTTAACTATTAAAGAAAAGAATCCAAAAACTCTACAGGAGGCAGCTGAGATGGCTGACCTCCGGCTATCATTAATTCGTGGGTGCGGGTCTGCCCAGCGTAGTGAGGCAGGTAACAAGGGGCGTGACGCCCCACCCCCCCGAGTTAGTAATATATCTTATGCAAACAAGTACAAGAGTTATGATACCAAGACTGACCACAAGACTAGCACCGTCCCATTTAAGAAGGGGCCGGGCCCTTCCCAGTACCAAGGGAAGCCCAAAGGGGAGTTAGAGTGTTATCAATGTCATAAAAAGGGGCACTTTGCAAGAGTCTGTCCTAGCAAACCACCTACAGCAGCTGTGTCTTTGGCCTGCAACATTGGTGTGTCTCTGAAGCCTTCTGAGTTTGCCCGGGGCAGTTCGTCAGAGGCTGAGGCACAGCCAATGCAGAAGCACCTGGGAGGCTCGAACCCTGCTCAGGATGTTTTTTGCGACCATAGAGGACGGGGTTGCGTGATGTGGGCGGGGCGCAAGCATGGAGTAGAGGTCTTGCGTGATACAGGTGCTTCCCAGACTTTGATGAAAAACTTGACTGGCTACCCTATAAATGCGGCTCGGGTGGTGGTGGTGCAGGGTATTAATGCAACTCGGTCATACCCGCTGGTGCGGTTGGAGTTGGAGGTGGATGGTGTGGCACGTGAATTGGATGTTGGGATTGTGGAGAAACTGCCAGTGGAGGGCGTCGACCTTCTTCTCGGCAACGACTTTGCAATGCCCGCTTCTGAGGTTCTACCCTTAGTCGTTGCCGAGAGGCCGGCCGACGTGAGTAGGGAAGAGCGAGAGTGGGTCGAGCGGTGCCAGGCACAACCCATGGCGTGTGCTGTCACCCGAGCTCGGGCAGCTAAAGTGTCACAGCCTAGTCCTCCGTCTTCAGACCAGCAGAGGAACGATCAACAGGAGGAGGCTAAAGCTGGAGTTGGTTTTAAGAGTTTTGACTCGGCGGCTCTCCTGGGTGATTCAGTATTAGCACCATTACTTAGTTCTGGAGTAGCCCCTGGGCCTGTCATCGAGAGTGACGAGGCTGGGCATGACGAGTCTCCACGACAGCAACGTTATGAACATCGAGAGAGACAGAGGGAGCAGCTCAGTATCGGGGAGGGTCATGCATTGCTCCGGGAGCAGTTAGATCGCTTGGCACCCTCAGATATACGTCGGTTGCAGCTGGAGGACCCTGAGCTCCAAACGTGTGCTAATGGAGCTGTGGAGCTCGACGAGGACGGTGATGCACAGCCGGGAGATTTTTTTTATTTAGATGGCATCCTGTATCGGCGTTTTCAAGACCCTAACCGTAGCTGGAAGATGGGGTCCGGGGTAGTGGACCAGTTGATGGTGCCGCGGGAGTGCAGGGATAGCCTACTGAGTTTGGCGCATGACACACCGCTGGCAGGACATTTGGGGGTAAGAAAAACGGTGGCGGCTTTGGGGAAGTTGTTTTGGTGGCCGGGGATGAAGTCTCATGTGCAGTCCTGGATAAACTCATGTGATATTTGTCAACGGGTCGGGAAACCAAACCAAGTTATTCCTAAAGCTCCGTTGCACCCTATTCCTGTAATTGGGCCACCTTTTAGTAAGATTGTTGTTGACATGGTTGGTCCCCTCCCTCCCACAAAGGCTGGTAATAAATTTTTGTTAACCATCATGGATGTTGCCACTAGATACCCCGATGCATACCCCATGAAAAACGGCATGGCTAAGACGGTAGTCAGTAACTTGTTGTGGTACTTTTCAAGGTACGGGTACCCGGAGGAGATTCAGTCTGATCAGGGGTCCAATTTCACCTCCAATCTCTTTAAGCAAACAATGCAACAGCATGGAATACGGGCGGTGGTATCGTCAGCGTATCACCCTGAGAGCCAAGGGGTGCTTGAGCGGTGGCATGCCACCCTTAAAAGCATGCTCAGGTGTTATTGTGCTGATAACGGAAGAGATTGGGATCTTGGATTGCCGTATGTACTGTTTGCTGCTCGGGAAGTGCCTGGTGAGAGCCTGGGATTTAGTCCAAACGAGCTGATTTTTGGACACCGAGTCAGGGGCCCCCTTAATATGCTGCGGGAAATTTGGGAAGGAACTGTGCCGCCTTGTTCCTTGTTGAAGTATGTGTTTGAAAGCCGTGAGCGCATGCTTAAGAGTCTGGAGATGGCAGGTCGGAATTTAACAGGGTCACAAGCTTTAATGAAGGACAGGTATGATCGCAAAGTGAAGCTCCGGGAGTTCATTGTGGGACAGGAGGTGTTGATTTTGTTGCCTTTGGTGGGTAACCCCTTGTCGGCGAAGTATACTGGACCCTATAAAATTGTGGAGAAAATTTCGGACCTAGATTACCTTGTTGCCACTCCAGACAGGAGGAAGAAGACTCAGTTATGTCACGTGAACCTGATAAAAGAGTATGTGAGGCGCCCCTCTGAGCCTCTCACTGTCCCTGTGTTGGCTTGTTGCGGCCGTGGTGGAGAAGGAGAGGGGGACAGTCAAGCTTCAGAGGAGGATAGCTGGGATCACCATGTTTCAGCGGATCAGTGGGCGGGGAACTCGAGCCTAAGGGCTGACGAGGCTATAGCCCATTTGCCTGAGCCGCAATTTGAAGCTATCCGTCAGTTGCTCGGTTTATACCCCACTGTATTCGCTGAACATCCAGGCCTCACTACTCAGGCTATGCATGATGTTGACGTGGGGCACCATCTACCCTTTAAGTCAATCCCATACCGTGTGCCCCCCATAAAACTACCCGCTCTGAGGGATGAGTTGGAGTATATGCTCGGTAGAGGGTTGATAGAGAAAGGTACCGTTAAATGGACTTCCCCCGTAACACTGCAGCCTAAACCAGATGGCAAGGTACGCTTCTGTATTGATTTCCGTAGGCTAAACGGTTTGACTCCAACTAACCCATATCCTCTTCCTCGGGTTGATGATAGTGTTGATAAAATTGGTAATGCTCGGTTTTTGTCTAAAGTTGATTTAGTAAAAGGTTACTGGCAAGTACCTTTGTCCGAGCGCGCTAAAGAGGTATGTGGTTTTGTGGTGGACGGGAGTACTTACCGGTGTAATGTTATGCCCTACGGACTTAAGAATGCACCAGCAACGTTTCAGAGCCTGATGAATGAAAGTGAAAAGGACAATGATGCGCTGGGGCATTTCGAGATCTATGTTCCAGCCTATGGTCCGGTCGGTGTAGTTTACCCAGATCATTACCCTCTCGAGATCTTGGACCAGTTTCACAATCGGAATATGAGGCTGACCAGGTGGTCACTAAGGTTATTGGTATATAACCTGGACATAAGCCATATTGCCGGTTGTGACAACGAGGTTGCATGTGGTCGTTCAGGGGTATATGATCCTGGGTAGATTGACACACGGGTAGCCTCCTGCTTTAGTTTGAGTAGTATTTTGCGCTTGGTGCTTGTTGGCTCGCGGTTGTAGCCCAGCGTATTGGGTCGTAAAGCAGGATTGTTGAGCGTTTGGTATAGAAGAAAATAGGCTGCCCTTATAGTGCAGCCGGAAAAAACATATTAAAATATAAAAATCATATAAAAACTCTTTCTTTTTGATGAAGATAATTGTATAAGTTTGTCATAGCCTATAAAGTTTGAGTAGTCCACGAACTATCAAACGGCTGAGCTGCTGTAAGCTCGCTCTGGGAGCATGATATTATGTCTTTTACTATTGTTGGGAGGAGTTATGAAATGTGATTTTTTTTTTTTATAAGATGTGTTTTAGTGATAAACTCAGCGTTGTTTTAGTGCCATGCGGTCGCTGGGTGTGAGGGGTTTGATGGGGTTCTGTATATCAGATTTTAGCTCAGGGTTGAGCAAGTAAAATCTTGGGGGAGGTGTGACGCATGTCGAGTATGAGCATGCTGTACAGAACGCCCAGTCAGGCCCCACCCTCGCTAGGATCGTCAGGGCAGGAACTTTGGCTGTAGTCTGTGTAGAGTTTCCTAACTCAGTTTATGTGAACCGTTGTACTATAAGTATTATCATTATGTATTTTGTTTTCTTCTAAGTCAACGAGTTCTATTTTATATCATTAGATATAAGTATTGTGTGTGGGACTTATATACAATGATGAGAGAGAGAGTTATGTAACGACGGCCAGTGAGCGCGCCACGAGGTGTGTAGGCCTCACTCCCTCCTCCCTCCTCCCTTCCTCCCTCTCAGCGCGTGGGAAGTTCTTTGTCGATCCCAGATTGAGAGAGAATATGACGTCATGATTGCCAGTGGGCGGTCCTTAAGTAGTTTGAGATATGCCGCTAGAGGGCCGAGTATAAAAAGGAGAGGTCCTCGCCACAATTCTTCAGAACTCATCAGGCAAAGCGACCTCTCATATCCCTTGCAACTATCCATATTCTTCCGACTGATGTGAACTTTCTCTACTCTCTGAACAGCCTATCTTCTTCTCTTCTCGTCCCTGTTTAACCTCCATGACCCCTTTGGTGCAGATTTAGTCAGCCAAAGTATTATCGCTTGAGTTCTCACGAGATAAGTGCCTGTTAGATAGCCTATTTTTGGAAGGGTTAACTAGAATAGGATTGATTGATGTTTGTTGCACTCGTATATGCATTTCCCTGTGTGCGATTATTCATGTTCCTGTTTTCTGCTGGTTTAGGCAATGCTAGACTGGGATAGGGTTTCTGAGTTGTGATTTCCTATGAGTACTAGGTTGCGGTTGAACCAGTACAATTGCAACGGAGACGTGGAACGCCTAGGTGGTCTTTCTGACTGTGTACCGTGGGAGTTTAGCACTGTGTTGCGAGTGAGGGCTTTTGCCTGTGCCACCCAACACTGTGCTATCTCATTTGCTTGACTTTGAGAGGATCGCCAGGAGAGAACCAGATACTAGTGATCTGGATCTCTCAAGAGAGCATCCCGTCAATTACCGTAATTTGGCCGCACAGTCTTAAGGACCTCGCTAGGCTACGAGCCGCTTGCTCAGCCATTGTCTCTTAACCTTAGATATCCCAGCTAGACTTTGCTCGACCAGCAGATACAGTATAGTATTGAAGCTTCTCCTTATGTATATTATTGTTTAAGCACTATTGATTTCATGTGTGGCACGCTTAGCTACTTCAGAGATTAGTGGCCCACGAGCACAATCTTAGTAGGCTATTGCCAGTGCATTGTCGGAGTACTTCTTCTTAATGTTTGCCATATCCTATTGCTTATTCTTATAATTCTTCTTATGTCAATTTAAAGCCTTTAATTACCAGTGAGTTATTCATTAAATTGCTGTTCAAAATCCGATACTTACTTCTTATGAGTATTCGAGAAGCATCTAACTTATCAGAAGATTCCTTGCTTGATGCTCGAGGACTATTGTTTAACGTAACGTAATAGTGCCGATCCGAAGTAGAGGGTGGAGGACTTCTTAAGTTCTTAGTTCAAGGGTGGATTACTTCGGCTTCGGCCAACACTATTCTTTAGTGTTGTAGTACTTTCTTCTTTGTTTGATTGTTGACCAGACTAGATAACTCCCGTCTTGTTATTAGTCTGTTGTGTGAAACGCTAGTACCGAGTTCTTGTATACCCCGTTATAGCAGATAGAACTCTGGAGGGTAGTGGCGTTTTTTGTTCGGCTGGCAGTACTCTGGGGTTGGGATCGTGTGTTTCCGTTGTGGCAGCGAGCCATACTCGAGTCCTGTGTAAGAGCCCTAGTGTACCCGAGTGCCCGGTCGTAACATTATGCACTCTCTGTTCCATTTACTTCCTTCGCTCGCCCATCTGTATACCTTCTTTGGCCACCTATTTTCCTCTATCCCCTCTAGCCTCACTTTGTACTTCCCTTTAGCTTTTCCTATCCTTTCTCCAAACGTACTCCATCCCATTTCTCCTCGGATTGCTTCTTGTGCTACGTATTTATTTGCCCCCAATCCCGTCCTTCCAATTTATTTTGTACCGTTTCTAGTTTGTTCATTTCTGCCTCCGTCGTTTCCACCGCCTCCAAGCCGTACATAATCGCAGGTACTCCTAGTCCTTTCCATAGCCCTCGCACTATTTCATAGCTATTCACTCTTAATCTTGTCGCGCTCCATAATCTCCCATGCCATTGTTGCATTTGACCAATCTTTTCGCTTTTTGCCTTGTCAAACCCTTTCTCTGTTATTGTAACCCCCAGGTATTTATATTCTCTTGTCTTCTTCATTTTGTTTCCTTCCAGTGTCCATTCCTCGTCCTCTTCTTCTTCTTCTTTTTTGATGGGGTCACTGCGAGGAGGCTAGCTTTCAGACCCGTCAGTGCGCCTGGTAACCAGCATTCCCCCATTAGAGAAAGTTTGAATATGTGAGATAAGGACAGTTAGAAAATGATAGTATAAGAATGACAGTAGGAGTATAGTTTGAAAAAAAGCTTAAGGTGAATATCTACTACAAGTACTTATTCCTCTCCCCCTCCCTCCCCTCTACCCTCCCTCTCCCCTTTCTCTCTCCTAATCCATACTTCTTTCAGGAATGTCTTCAGTATCATCATTCTTTCCTTCACTCTTCCTTCTTCTAGTCCTTCCAGCCCACATAACCATGCCATTCCTCTGTCCTCCCTGGTTTTCACTTCCTCCCACACATCTCCTCATCCTCGTTTCTAGCCCCTCCCGCTCTCTCTTGTATGCTTCACAATCTGTTATTACATGCTCCACCGTCTCTTCCACCCTCTCTCCTCCTACCCAGCAGTTCATACATTCCTTTGCACCTCCGTTCCACCTCCATGTTCTCGTGTTTAATTCCCATGGCCCAGCTCTTGTCTTGAACAGAATTTTGCCTCCTAAACCCCCATCATACCACTCTTCTCTCTTCGGCTTTGACTTCTTCCTGTACATATCTAAGGTCTTTTTCCTATCCATTCCACTTCTTCATTCTCTTAGCCCCCATTCCTGAATTCTCTTCTCGACTATCTTTGTAATGTTTCCTCCCTCTCCAACTGTATCTCCACCCATTATTTCTTTCCATTCTGTTCCTGGTCTCTCTTGTCTCATCCCTATTCTCTTTAGCTTTCTCCTGCACTCCCCTCCCCACCTACTCTTATCCTTTGACCACTCATAGATTCTCCTAATCAGGTATTGTTCTCCAAATTATCTAACCTAATCTTGTATTTCAATTTTGCCTGCCTAATTCTTTCCCTGAAGGTGCTCCAACCCATATCCCCTCTAATTGCCTCCACTGCCGTCCATGTTTTTGCTCCTAGTGCCAGTCACAGTGGCGGATCCAGGGGGGGGCCCCCCCCCCTTAGTGACCAAAATTGCGCCCTTACATCTGATTTTTTTTTTCTTTTTTTAATATTCCAACTTACTCCCTCTCGGGCATAGGCCGAGAGCCTGAACATTCACCGCTGTACAATGAGCAGTGAAGCCCGTGAGGTCTTGTTCCACTCTAGGGAGTGAGGCATGTGAAGCACGTAGAGTACAACGAGCACCTGCCATCTTGCCTTCACATGAGGCACGATGCTCACTCATGGTCCGAAGTGACCCCATCTCTGAAGCCACCTCGTTCCCGTGCTTCACTGTCTCACTCCCTACACTCGGACACTCACTCTTACACACACAACGCCACCTGTTGAGCAGCTAACTCACCAGGCATTGCACCCCTATAGCATATTTTGAATATGGGAATATTCATACAGTGCTATTTAATCAGAAAACAATGAGGGTATTTTATTAGCGTTTTCGGTGGGCTTTGTGGTAATGCACTGATAGCACAAATTCCATCCCAATAATATCTTCCCATTGATCCATCGGGATTTGAACCCGGGACCTTTGGATTACCAGGCCAGTGGCAAGACCACTCCGCCACACCTCCCCTCTGCATATACTGCATTTTATCTGAAATACAATACATATAAAGAATATTGTGTGAATTATGGCGCCCCTCATGTATATCAGCCCCCCCCCTTAAGCCTGAGCTGGATCCGCCACTGCCAGTCTACCAACTCTGTTCTGTACCCTCTCCAGCCTCTCAACCTCCTCCTCAGTGCAAGCTATAGCCTCCAATTCATGCATTATTGCTGGTACCCCAATCCCTTTCCATAGTCCTCTTATCACTTCATACCTATTTACCCTTTCTTTAACTTTATTTAACAAACTACCCCAGATTCTCACTCCCTTTCTTGCTGTCTCATTTATTTCTCTCTTGAACCCGTTCCTTCCTATCCATATTCCTAGGTATTTGTATTCCTTGACTTCCTCCATCCTCTTGCCTCCAAGCCTCCAATCTCTGTTTTCCCCACGCTCCTCTTCATTGACACCTACCACCATCACTTTACTCTTTTCCCCACTAAAGTTTACATCAAGTTCATTCCCAAACCTGTCCACCTCTTCCAGTATTCTTTTTAGGCCTTCTTCCGGCTCTGCCATCACCACCACATCATCAGCGAAAGTTAATATTGACAGCTTCCTATAGTCTTTCTTTTCAACTTCTTCTTCTTCTTCTTGGTGAATTAAGGGCACCTTGGCCGGTATGACCAAGCGCTATGGCCCTACCTCGCTTCCACTGGCCTTACAACAATTGAGGGTTAATTAATGCCCGGCGGGCTAAACATTAAGGAAACACTGGCCGTAGAACAAGTAAGTTATAATAATAATAATAATAATAATAATAATAATAATATTTATTCAGTTAGCAATTTACAGAGTTGGTACCACATAGTATGTTATAAATATGACATGTACTAGCCTTGCATAATTCCAACTAAGGATAGCCCAATAAGGCCGTTAGGCGTATTTCCATTGGGGTCCTTGTGGGATTAGGTTAGCTGGGGAAATGGGGAGGATAAAGAATAGATACTTTAGAGAAAGTATTTCTAGGGGGTTATTTTAAGATACCTTACATCCTATAGTAAATATCAGTAATCCGTAATCAGTAATCATTTCAGTTTGGTTTGTCTATCTCTTATGTCGTATTTAGTAGTAGACATAAGCTTGGTGCTCCCTTCTCGCAGCTGTCCGGTTCAGGTGTTCCTTCAGGCTACGTCTGAAGGAATACAGTGTTCTCTTTTCACGGACTGACTGGGGTAGGTCGTACCAGTCTTTGATGGCAGTGAAGAAGAATGTTTGCTTACCCTGTCCTTGGATTCTCGGGACCTTAAAATTAAACATCCTGTTTCTTGTATTATGTCCACTCCTCTCATTTGCTTTAACAAAATTATTCTTTAGATACTCTGGAGCTCTGTCATAGAAAATTTTGAAGGCATTAGTTAGCCTGATTTGTTTGGCCCTGTCAGAGACATTGAGCATACCTAGTGACTGAAGTTGTTCCTGGCCAACATGTGATCTGGGTCCTAGGTTCAGCATGAACCTAACCATTTTATTTTGAGTGACCTGAAGTTTGTGCTGTGCTGATTTAGATGATGCAGAGTACCAGGATGACACAGAATAGTCAAAATGACATTGAACAAGCGCTTGGCAGAGGTTTTTTTGGTCGCCGCGGGCAAGCATCCCACCTGTCTATACAGGTATTTTATACGTGCTCTACACTTACTCAGGATAGATTCCAAAATTGTTTCACCTGACAAACTCGCGTCCAGTTTTAGTCCGAGATATTTAACTTGTGACACTGTTGTTATAGGAATATCATTACAGTTGACCGAGAAGCCCACAATGTCTTTCAGTTTGCGTTTTGTTCCACATAAGATGGCTTCCGTCTTGCCCAGGTGAAGAGATAGTCTATTGTCCACTAGCCATTCACTACATGATTCTAGTTCTTTGGAAAGTGAAGCGGCAATACTTATTGGGTCTTTTCCTGAAACCAGAAGCACGCTGTCGTCTGCATACATTAATAGCCCATTAATAGCAGAGACATAGTAGTTTCATATTTTTCCATTAAGAATCAAGAAATTAGCTGTTAAAGGATCCAATTTACCGTCAGATGAAATTAAACATTGGGTGTAACACTGGATACATATTCCTTATATATAATTATATATGTTATACCAGGTTTTTACTGGGGTTGTATTGACTTTATAGGTAGGTTCTTACTCGACTGAAGAAGATGTAAACACACAATATCATATGGGTAGAGGTGCAATGTTACATAAGACAGGGATAGGCTATTTATAGCAGCACGATCGAGGATCCTCTAGGAGTCTTGCGGGGAAGATATAGGCAGGTTCCGACCATCTCTGAAATCGTGGATGCCTGCATGGTATTCCCTACACGTCCTGGTCCATGGGGGTGGTCCTGTCGTGTGACGGTGACAGAAGGTAGGGAGGACTTCCTTGTGGATCTTCTGAAGACTGTAGATGTTAGGGTCTTACATGAAAACAAGCCGTTACATCAGTGTCTTACGCTCTCGTGTCATGGGTATTATGCCACGTTTTCAAATTACGTGAGACAATCTGATTGCGATTTCCAACTTAGGAATCAGCATTAATCATCAACTTAGGTACCTCTCTACTGAGTAGGGATGAACTTTAACCCTCTTAATCCACACTCTAGTAATAAGCAATGGACACAAAACACATAGGTAAAGGATATACAGGTTTTATTCCTTAACCCCTTCTCTACCGGAGTCGTCTTTTATATTTGATTTCAGCTACATTTAGACAATTTTATTTAGCTTAGGGAGGATATATGGCGGCTAAAAGGACTAATTTAGATAGGCAGTAGCCATTTAATGGGTAGACGTCCTTCCTCAGGAAGGACGTCTAACCCCCTAACCCCCCTAACCCTAACCCCCCCTGGGGGTTAGGGAATAGAATATGCCCCACATGCTTTCTGCGTGTCGTAAGAGGCGACTAAAGAGGTTGGGTCGGTGGGCTTGCGACCCCCACCCGGAAAAAATATCTAAGCAAAGAAAACGAACGAACAGCCTCGGATGCGGACGGAACCAACGTTGACGAACCACGACCGACTAAGGACATGCCTTCGGACATTCTGAGAATGGCTACGTGGAATGTTAGTGGCATGAATGATGGCACAAAAGAGAGAGAGGTTCTGGAAGTGTTAGTGAATGCCAGGCTGGATGTATGTGGAATGACAGAGACCAAATGGAAAGGTTCAGATGTGAGAGAGTGGGAGTGTGGAATGGGTGTGTGTGCTGGAGTGAGTGAAGGAACAGCGAGAGAAGGTGCATGTTTGTTTGTAAGTAGCAAATGGAAGGAATGTGTAAGAGAGTATGGGTCTGTGGGTTCAAGGATTGTGTGGGTGAGAATGAAAGTAGGAATACAAACGTGGGTGATTGTATGCGTGTATGCCCCGACAGAGGATATACTTGAAAGAAAGAAAGAGGAGTTCTGGATGAATGTGGAGGCGTGCCTGGAGAAGTTTGACAAGAACGAAAGAATATTTCTGATTGGGGATATGAATGGTAAGGTGGGTGATAGGAAAGTTGAGGGAGTGGTGGGAGGGTGGGGGGTACCATCAGAGGTGAATGGGAATGGTAGTGCACTTGTGGACGTATGTGTGGGGAGGAGGCTGTGGATAGCCAACACCTTCTTCCGACACAGAATGATCCACAGGTACACGTGGAAACGGATTTTGACGATGAAGGATAAGACAGTGGTGGAACGAAAGTCATTGATTGATTATGTATGTGTGGATGAACGAATGAAGAAATCTGTGATGGATGCTAGGGTGTATAGGGGTATTGGAGGGGGTCTGTCTGATCATTATGTAGTGGTAGCTAAGGTTAGGATACAAAAGAAGTGGGTGAGGAGAGCGGGAGGGAGGCGAGAGGAGGGTGGAATGGTGAGGAGGGTGGAGAGGTTGCAGGAGGAGGAAGTCAGGGAGGAGTACAGGAGAGCAGTGGAAAGACGACTAGGTGGGTTCGACCTGGAAGTTATGGAGGAAGTGGAGGAGATGAGCAAGGTGTTTAAGGATGAGATCTGTGCAGCATGTGAGGAGGTGTGTGGAGTGAGGAGAAGAGGGAGGGGAGTGAAAGGTACAGCATGGTGGACAGAAGAGGTAAGAATAGCTGTGGAAGAAAAAAAGAAAGCATATAGAGAGTGGTTGGGTAGTAGAGGGAATGAAGATTCCGAGAGACAGAAACGAGCGAGGTATGTGGAGAGTAAGAGGGTGGTGAAGAGAGTAGTGAAGGAAAGTAAGAGAAGAGTAGATGAGGAATTTGGAAGGAATCTGAGTGTAAAATGGAGGGAGAGTAAGAAACTGTTCTGGAAAGAAGTCAAGAAAGTTAGGGAAGGTAGCAAGGGAAACAGTAAGGGTGTGAAAGATAAGAATGGGAGAATGCTAGCCGAGAAGCAAGAGAGAGTCGAAAGATGGAGGGAGTACTTCAGTGAGTTGCTAAATGAAAGGAATGAAGAGCCAGCAAACATAGCTGGATATGGTATGGGAGGGAGAAGAAGAGAAGTAGTGGAGGAGGAGGTGGGGATCAGGAGGTCAGAAGTGTGGGAAGCCATGAAAAGAGTGAAGTTGGGGAAAGCACCAGGAACAGATGGAGTGTGTGGGGAAATGTTGAGGTATGGTGGTGAGATAGTGATAGAATGGGTATGGAAAATGTGCAAACTAGCATGGGAGAAGGGGAGTGCACCCGATGACTGGAAGACTGGCATAATAGTCCCCCTATATAAGGGCAAAGGGGAAAGAGGAGTGTGTGGTAACCACCGAGGAATATGTCTTCTTAGCGTAGTAGGGAAGGTATACAGTAGGGTAGTGATTGAGAGAGTGAAAGTGAGAACGGAGAAATGGATAGGCGACGAGCAGGGAGGTTTTAGGAAGGGAAGAGGATGTGTAGATCAGATTTTTACCCTGAATTGTGTTGTGGAGAAGTATCTGGAGAAGAAACAAAAGGTGTATGTTGCCTTTATGGACTTGGAGAAGGCCTATGACAGAGTGGATAGAGAAGGTTTGTGGAAAGTACTTAGAATATACGGAGTAGAGGGCAAGTTGCTGAAAGCAGTGAAGAGTATGTATGAGGGTGCAAAGGCGGCAGTACGTGTGGAGAGTGAGCAGAGCGAGTACTTTGACCTGAATGTTGGTTTGAAACAGGGGTGTGTGATGTCCCCGTGGTTGTTTACTGTATATATGGATGGAGTTATGAAAGAAATACTATCAAGAGCAGTGGATGTTGGTGTATCGCTGAAAAGGGAGGGAATTGAGTGGAAGCTACCTATACTGCTGTTTGCGGATGATACAGTTCTGATGAGTGATAATGAATGGGAGTTGCAGGGTCTGGTAAATGAGTTTGGAACAGTGTGCGAAAAACGGAATTTGAAGGTAAATACGGGGAAGAGCAAGGTTATGGTCTTCGAAAGGGGTGAAGTCACAGAGTGTGAGGTGAAGCTGAACGGTCAGGCTATGGAGATCGTCAACTCTTTTAAGTATCTGGGCAGTGTGTTGAGTAAAGATGGGACTATGGATGAAGAGGTGCGGGAGAGGGTACAACAGGGGAAGAGGGTTGTAGGAACGCTAAAAGCAGTAACTAGAAATAGGGTGGTCAGTATGGAAGTGAAGAAGTCCTTGCATGACAGTGTGGTAATCCCGACACTGACTTACGGAAGCGAAGCATGGACGTTGGTTGAGAGACTCAGACCAAGAGTGAGAGCAGTGGAAATGAATTACTTAAGGAGTGCGTGCGGAGTTACATGGAGGGATAGACAGACTAATGAGGAAGTAAGAAGGAGGTGTGGTGTGGAGGTAGATGTGCTGGAAAGTGTGAAAAGGAACAACTTGAGATGGTTCGGCCATATGGAACGTATGGAAAGCGAGAGAATGACTAAGAGGGTGTACGAGAGCGAGGTGGAGGGACAGAGGGGGAGAGGTAGACCGAATATGAGGTGGAAGGATGTAGTGAGGAACTACATGAACGAAGGCGGTGCTGGTTGGGGGGAGGGGCGTCGACTGACTGGGGACAGAGGTGCATGGGGGGCGGTTCGTTCGTGGCCACCCCTTCGGGGATCACGGCGTCAGGCAATAGATAGCTAGATAGACGTCCTTCCTAAGCTGAACAAAAATTGCCTTATGGTTGCCAGAATATAATGAAAAGTACATCGTTGGTATAGAAGGGGTTAAACAATAAGTTAATGCAATTTGAATAAGTAATTAAACTATAATAACTCACAGAGTAATAAGTATGAAAGATAACTTCATAAAAGCATAATAATTACCAGAGGTGGGCGCGCTCCGGTGGGACCGGTAATGCGGCAGCGCTCACGTGCTTCTTTTGTCAGCAGACCCGATGCGCTTCCCGCTCCGCGCTCCTGCGCTCCGCGCTCCCAAAAATAGGTATATAAAAACAAAACAAACAAAACAGCTTCTAGAAGTTATTTAATTATTTACCTTTGTCCTTCACTTTGTCCATTGTCTTTCACTTCACTAAATTCCAAGAATTCAAAACATTCAAAAAACCTCAAGTCATGGTGTCTTTCTGAAGTTTAACTGTTTAAGTTTCTCACTTTCTCAGTTTCTGTTATTCTTTATGTCATATCAATTAATCAAATGTCAATGATATGATATGAATCATATCATTGCAAATGTCAATGATATGATATGATTGATATCATTGTGAGTTTGTGACATTGTGGCTGTCCATTGATATCTATGATATGACATAAAGAATTACAGAAACTGTCCAAACTGAGAAACTTAAACAGTTAAACTTATCAAGCTAACATTCTAACAAGCCTAACAATTCAATAACAACAATACAACATGATTAGTATTTAGTTGATTACATGATTAAATTAATAATAATTTAATATCATAATGTGACGGCACCACCATTACCCCAAACCCCTCCGTCCACTCACCAACTCTCTGCAATCTCTCTCTCTTCGCCGCAATGTTGCATCTCTCTCGATATTCTATCGCTACTACAATAATCAGTGTTCCTCGGAGCTTTCCCAGTGTATACCACCTCCTCTTCGTAGGGTACGTAGTACCCGTCTTGCAACATAATCCCACCCCTACTCTGTGCAACTGTCCAACCCAAGAGTGAAATGCTATTCTCAGTCTTTCTTCTATTCAACTGCTGAGCTCTGGAACTCTCTCCCAGAATCAGTGGTTACCTCCTCAACCACATAAGATAAGTTAAGTTGTAAAGTGTTATACTCTTTAACCTATAATAATTCTTAAACCTATTTGCGTGTTGGATAGGGAGTTCTAACCTCCTCCCTGATTTAAAATATTAATTCTAGGTTTGTTCCTTACATAACATAGGGAAAACATAATAAATAAAAAGGAATTTATTTATTTTTAAAAATTAACCCTAATACCTGTATATACAGTATATCCTTAACCTCTGAAGTGCGCACGGGGGTAAATGAAAACGTCCCCCTGTGCTGACGTATTTGAGGTTTTTCGTCACTAAAATATTCATTGTACCATTAATAGCATTAATAATTATCCATATGCGCCTATTATGGGTTGATTATAAAGGTATTAACCTGAAACAACAATAAAACGAGTGAAAACAGCGTTTGGATGGTCAAAATCGGAGATATAGCCCGCGAGTTGTATAATGTATGGGTGAGGCAAGCTAGCTTCCCGCCAATTTTCCCCAAGGCCACTGCGACACAGTCGATCGATACTCTCTCTCTCTCTCTTGCACTCGATGGCCATCAGTGATGACAACACCCTGCTTGCAACTCGCTAATGTTAGCACGAAAATATACCTCAGAATAAGGGAATAATAGGGAAAATAGGTGATAACTGAGGAATAGGAGGAAAGTGGGGAAGGAGGGGAGGTAGAGGACTGAGATTTTGCATGGCCCAGGGGCCAAACAAAAATAAAAAAATAAAAAAATAAAAATAAAAAATATTTTTTTTTCGATGTAAAAAGTTGATTTTTAGTTTTACTTACTCCAGAGAGTCTTCCCGCAGTCCGCCGGGGGAACTCTTAAGAGTCTTCCCGCAGCTCCCGGGTTAATCAATACACTATATGGTTCTTCAAATTAATTTAGAGAATAGGAAACATGTTACATATAATGTTAAGTATAATGTTAAGGAAGCATGTTAAGTATAGAAATAAACCACATATATACATCAGAAAGAGACATTCATAGCCGTGAATACTTGAATGACAAAATTATACCGACACGATGGAAAAACATTTTTGTGATGACACAACAAGTTGGATTGTCTGGAGTTCTCTTCAGGTGTGTCTGTTTGATATACCTAAACAGGACTCCAGAGAGAGTCCATACTTGTCGTGCCATCACAATAACACGTTTATCCGTCATGTGGGTATAATTCCTCCACATATGCCGTACATCCGTAACCAATAACTAACCTACCATTAAAGAATCCATAACATAAACAAAACCATATTATAAACATCTTCCTAATATAAAAAACTAAATAAAAAACAGTATTTTGGGCATCAGCTTCCAAAACATCTTAATCAATAACACACACAGAATCATCTGCCCTGAACTTCTTAGCGTTCCCAACCTCATCTATGTCATCTGAATCCCTTTGCCTCTTCATTGCACTCACTGGCTCGACAATAGAACAGACTGCATCATCATCGTCTTCCCCACCAGTCTCGCTCTCTGACTCACTACAGCTGGAATCAGACTCATAGTTCAATGGAGATTCGACAGGGCTATTCAAGATATGAAGACAACAATCCAAAATGCAAGATAGTTGTTCATATACTACCAGAAGGCTGGGGCGGTGAATGGCCTCTCTACGCTTCATAGCCCGTACTAGAGTTTTTAGTGAATCAGCTATTTTAAGGAACTCAGTATCGATGTCGACACCCTTCATGATTCTGTCAATCATATCACCGAGCGCCCAAGTGTCGCTGTGAGTGGAACTTACGTCACCAAGAAATAGTTCCGGTGCGTAGTGCTTGCACTTCTTATATCTCGCTCCAGTTCCAGTGGGGAAACTTGAGTTTGGCCCTGGGGAGCTAGCCAAACCAAAATCTATTAAAGATACTTGCAAGTTTTCTGAACCAGTTTCAAAAAGCAGATTATCGGTTTTCAAATCATTATGAATAACATTTTCTGAATGGATTCGACAAACCTCATAGACGACACTCTTTAGTATGTTGAGCCACATCCAGAACGGGGTATCATTGTCCTCTAGCAACTCGTGGAGTGTTTTCCCCATGCACATGGACATGACAATCATAGGCTGGTCCGACGCCACAGCGTACAACACTGGGGCCCCACCAATGCCATCCAAACGGCTGAGGATTTGGGCTTCACGGTGGAAACGAGGGAGGTGGAGTAGCATCTTACCTTCCTTTAGGCAGGCTGGTTTGCCATCATACTCAACCTTGGTGACCGAGCCATAGGCCCCACTGCCAAGCACCGCGCCAATTTTCGAGACCTTCGCCCAGATCTCACAGCTTGTTACTACTCTGTTGGCCATTGTGTTTATATTATGCTGGTGATTACACACAATTTGCATGTACCATACAGTAAGGGTGTATTGTGAAAATCACAATAAAAATGCAAATAAACAAGTTAATGCGAAATTTATCACCAATGCCTAATTGCACAGGTGACGCTCACAACAGCCAATTTGAATATGAGTCTCTATCGAGCGATCTGATACATGTAACAGCCTAAAATATCTACATAGCTGCTTGTTGCTATTCTCGTCCACATTAATTTATTACTTAACCTTGTTTATTGTATGTAAATTAATTCTGATTAATAAAAAAACAAAAAATAACTGGAATAACTTGGATTTACTTGTAAATAACTATATAATGTTTAGGACATTAAATGATTATACTTTGGTTACCCATTCAAAAGAAATAGTTTTCTTAATTAGTGTATAAGAAAATGGACTTTATATCGATAACTAAAATATAAAATACTCACTGCGATTTGCGTATATATGACTTTGTACGATGATGTTATTAATCCAATGGACTATCTACGGGGGGGGGGGGGCACGTACCCTCCCTAGAGACCCTATAGTAACAAAGATCGGCCAACCTCCGCCATCTTGGTGCCACTGTGTGGGGATCGGTTTTTACACCATACCCGAAAGAGGATTTATGGAGCTCCGATCTTACTCTCAACCATCTGAACAATTTAACCAGCACACCTAAACTTCGTTAAATGCGGAAATAGCCTCACGAAAATATCATGCCCTGGTGGGGGCACGAACTCTCGACCCTTGGGTGTGAGGCAGGCACCTTACCAGTTAGACCAATAGAGATATCCCGCTTGGCCTGTTTGGCTCAGGGTATTTCCGCATCTGAGGTCTGTTTAGGCTAGCCTATTTTCACTGACTTTACAACTGCTGATGTTTTCATATTGCACACGAAAAACCACAAAAATTACCCTAGAGAATCACAAGGTTATCAAAACAAGGTCACTCAGAAACTACAATAAAGAAACATTTCTGGACATTTTATGGAATACAGACTGGTCTCCAGTGTTTGGAAGTACAAACGTTAATGACGCATGGGTTGGCTTCAGAACCATCATCACAAACATTCTAGACGAAATAGCTCCTATGAAAGACATACAAATTAAAGCAAGGTCAGATCCATAGATCAACAATGACATACTACACCATCTGGAACACAGAGACAATCTGTTAAAAAGCTAGCGAAACATAGACAGGATCAAGGTCTGAAACATGAGTTCAACAGGGCCAGGAATAAACTAAGTAGGAAAATAAAATCAGCGAAAACTAATTATTTTCACAATAAGGCAGAGGAATATCAGAATAACCCAAAGAAACTATGGAGGCACCTAAAAACAACAGGCTACAGCAACAAGACAAGGGATTCGTCTAACACTAATATTGCTCTCACCATTAATTATCAGGTTTGCCACGATGAACGACAAATTTCAACCTACTTCAACTCCTTCTTCACCTCCATAGCAAACACACTTGCACAGAACCTACCTCAACCTCTCAATAAATACACGACAACAACGGCCACCTTTCGAAATTTCTACAGAGATAAAGACATACACCCGAACACATTTGGATTGCAAAATGTTACACCAAAATACATTTTTGACGAGCTGTCTAACCTAAATGTACATAAAAGCACAGGACCAGACAAAATTCCTGCCAAATTTCTACGAGATGGAGCCATTGGTATAGCAGGCCCCCTAACCCACATCATCAACTTGTCAATTAACACCAACACTGTACCTGCTGAACTGAAGGAAGCTATTGTAACCCCTCTATTCAAGAAAGGAAATAAACTAGAAGTTGGTAACTACAGACCAGTTAGCATATTATGTATTGTATCTAAAATCCTTGAAAGAGCGGTATACACCCAAATTGAACACTACCTCAAACAAAATGATCTATTCTATACGTTTCAATCAGGTTTCAGATGCATGTAGTGCCATCCTATATACTGAGAATCTTGAAGTACTGGTACGCCAATCAAACATTTAATGTAAGATGGGGTAACATTATTTCGGATTCCTTTACAGTAACCAATGGAGTGAGACAGGGTAGTATTCTCTCACCTTACTTATTCAATGTATATATGGATGAATTAAGTGATAAATTGAATAAAGAGCAGATTGGATGTTATGGTGGGAATAAAATCATCAACCATCTCATGTATGCTGATGATCTGGTCATTATTGCACCGTCTTCTGCGGGTCTGAGCAAACTTCTTGATATATGTGAATCTTTTGGTAGTAAACATTGTGTTAAATTCAACCCACTGAAAAGTGCTGTTCTTATATTTAGATCAAAATTACTGTATAAAAGTAAACTGCCAAATTTCTCACTCAATAATCAAATTATTCAAGAAGTAAACAAAATAAAATACCTGGGACACATTATCTCAAACGATTGCTCAGATGATGCAGATATCGGCCGTCAGCGCAGACAGCTATATTTACGTGGTAACACCATCTTGAGAAAATTCCACATGTGTAATTGGGAAACTAAAGTCACTTTGTTCCGGACATATTGTTCCTCTATGTACACGGCCCATTTGTGGTGGAAGTATAAGAGAGCCACCATAAATGGTCTGTGTACATCCTATCATAATATACTCAAGATGTTCATTGGTCTCTCTAAATATGAAAGCACTAGTATGGTGTGCACACTGTTGGATGTGCAGTGCTGTCGGGCTGTCATCAGGAGACTGGTGTACAGCTTTTCGCAGCGACTGCAATCCTCCAGTAACACGCTGATTGTAGCTCTTTGGTCTAGTGATCATATCTATGAATCCCGTATTATATCTCACTGGCAGAAGCTGCTGCACACATAGTATGTAATGTAATATATAGGTCTAATTGAACTATGAGCAATGATCTGTGCAATAGGTGTTAACCAACATTGAGCAATAGCCTTAGTTAGCCTATCTGTGTTATATTGTGACAAAATGTGATATAGTCCATGAGCCAAGACCCGAATTTTGGGATATCGGTACCACCCGGGGTGACTAATTCTCTTAGGTGTTTTTAGCTTGCTACATGTCTCTAGTTTATGTTTTGATATGATAGCCCTTGCACATTGGTAGCTTAATGGTCGTTATCACTTCTTGAATAGACATACCCTACCGAAAATTCCGAAATTTTTTAAAATGTCAAATTTGGGGACAGGAATGCCTAAATGTCAACAAAATGCATATAGTAATTGTCACATTTAATACAAGTCCTGTAAATACACACTAAGCATGCCATGGGCTTGTACATACTATTATGGCAAATTACTACTCCTAAATATCATCTACATCAGACTCGGAATCTGACTGTTGTGCCACCGGCTCTTCTTCAATAGCCGTGTTCTGACATGTCTGTAACCTGCACATGTCCGTGCATTTTAGACCATTGCTGAGGCAAGTACACTTAGGGAGTTCGCATGACCGCACACACTTGCAAGACAGTAGCTGCATAACAGCATCTGGTGCTGGTGAGCCTCGCATCCAGTTGACGGCAAGCTTACCGTCCTCATCTGTCATCCAACCGCAGTCTGTTGGGTTCGCAACAAATGGCTGGCTCTGAAGACTTCTCCTCCAGATCGCAGCCTGGTAGTTTGCACGCAGTGCATGCATGAAGAGGCAGTCCTCACAAGGAGGGAGTTGACTTGACTCTACCTCTCCACGTCTTGCACAGAACAGCTCATACCGAAGCTTGTTTACCTTAGTTGTGTGGGTAGATGGTAGGTACATGTGGCAGGTGATTTCCTGTAGCTTCTCAAAGAGTTCAGGAGACACTTCCCATGAGCGTCCAAGTTCGTGAAAAGCATCCTGGTATGTCTTGTCCATCTTCACCTGCTTGAGTGTCGTCATCTTCCCTCGGCCAGCGAATGCACTGATGGTATCACAGCCTGTAAAGGCATGCATACCAATCAATGAATCACACACGCTGCCTCCCAGTGTGCGGCTCAGTGTGGTGATATCCAGGAATCTTGTCCGGTTCTTCGTCCCGCACTTCTGGAACAGATGGGATGGGATCTTGTGGCACATGCCAAGACACAACACCATGACGTCTGTATCTTCTGCAGTGATGATGACAGACTTGTTCCCAGATTCTGCTGCATGAAGTGCATGGAGAAGAAGGCGTGTGTCTGCTTCTTCTTGAGTTGACTTAAGCTCAGGAGCCTCTTCCCACTGCTCTTTGGTGATCTTGAAGCAGCGCTGCTCACATGTGACATACAGCTCCTTGTCCTTGAGCTTCTCCCTGTGCTGTGGTGCCTTCCATTCTTCTACCAAGAACTTGATAAGACTTGCCTTGTTGGAGGAACTACCGAGTAACTTTCTCCACTGCTGGATGTTGTGCCCAGGTTGAATGTTCTTGAAATGAATTCCTGTGCCTGCACTTCTTTTGGCTCGTTCTGCATCCTTGATGGATGTCTCCTTGTAGATATCAAACACAACATCAATGCGCCTGCTCTTAGCACCTTCATGAACAGCGTGACTCAGTGCTGTACCTGCAAGCTGTGAAAAAGTTTTGTCGTTTCCCTTCAGTTTGTGGACCAGGCTCATCCCATCAATTATGGTAGCAGAGGGCTCGGGTATCACTTCTGCAGGAGAAACATTCCTCTCTAACTCCTTTGCTAGGGCAGCCTTGTTGGTCTTGCGGAGAGACCCATCACCGCTGGCAAGTGCCCAAGGCAAAGGCCCAAGGGGATGAGCCAAGACATCACTCATTTTGAGCTTTCTGTTCTCGGCAACAAGGATCATCTGGCCAAATAGGTTCCTGTCAGCCTTTAAGATAGCCTCCTTGGCATGGTCTTGTGAGCGTGGCTTCATTCTGATGTTAGTGAACGTTCTCAGTTTCGTCTTCGTCATCGTGTCATGAAACTGTATAGTTGGCGTATCGATCTCCAGGCGCTCTTCCTTGAAGGCTTGATATGCATCCTCTCCTATTCTGTAGGCCCCTAGAAGGTCTTTGACAACTTCTGGTGGTGCCATAGTCGCAGTTGACAAACTGACAAGATCTTCTTGCTCTGCGTTGAAGGGGTTCAACCAGCTGGTCTCCATCAGTTGAACTAAAGATTGGACATCGGCCTCATCTCTTCTAATCCTGGCCATCTGTAGGTCTGGGTGGCTGAAGTCAGTATACTTTTGGCCTACTACCATAGTCCTGAGCTGCCTTAAGTACCTGCTGCGATACTCCGATGTCAGGTAGTACCTGGCGACAGCTCCGCCTTTCAGGCTGAAGCCTTTTGTGCCCCCTGGTGTCTGGGTGTCTTTGTTGATCGTCTCTTCGATTGTCTGGTCCACAGGGATCCGTCCAAAGGGATTCTTGCTACCGATCTGGACCGAAAAGCCACCTTGCATGAAGTGTTCATGGACCTCTGGGTGTTCAATGGGCAGTCGAGACATCAAGGCATAGTAGTAGGTTAGGAACCGGGCATAGTTCACTTTGTCATAGGCAAAACACCACGGTATCATCTGTCGGATTGCTCCTAGGTGGAGCATCCAGTTGCCTTCTCTGGAGGCTCGAATTAAGTCCAGCATGATCTCAACCATGTCCAGGTATGACATCCAGAATGCTGAGAGGTTGTGTTCATCTCTGAGGGTCTCAAGATAAACTTGGAAAAGCTTCATGATATGTGTGCATGATTCACTCTCCATCAGCTCTTGAAAGAGTCCCTGAGACACATTGCTGTGAAAGCTGTTGATGTCCTTCAGTGTTTCATCTAG
>JBAKBP010015815.1:0-53981 GCA_037953745.1 Lithodes maja | reverse complement strand
GGGTGGTCAGTATGGAAGTGAAGAAGTCCTTGCATGACAGTGTGGTAATCCTGACACTGACTTACGGAAGCGAAGCATGGACGTTGGTTGAGAGACTCAGACCAAGAGTGAGAGCAGTGGAAATGAATTACTTAAGGAGTGCGTGCGGAGTTACATGGAGGGATAGACAGACTAATGAGGAAGTAAGAAGGAGGTGTGGTGTGGAGGTAGATGTGCTGGAAAGTGTGAAAAGGAACAACTTGAGATGGTTCGGCCATATGGAACGTATGGAAAGCGAGAGAATGACTAAGAGTACAAAGGAGTACAAAGGAAATCAAGCAACAACAGATCCAGTGACCCTTCTAGGTTGCTTGTCCTCCAAAACACTGAGGATCAAGTGTCCAAACAGTGGTTTAGAGTGGGTAAGGGAACATTGGAAAGGGAATTACTGCCCTGGAACTAATGTCTGTGGCAGGATTAGGAAGTTAGTAGGGGACAGATGGGTTAGTAACTGAGGGGGGGATAAAATAAAGTTATTCATTTACAAACGCAGTCAGTCGCGGGTTTGATGCGAGATATTTGTCTAGGCGGAGTTTAAATGAATCAACGGTGATGCAGTCTATAACGTTTCGGGGAAGCCCATTCCACAAGTTGACAACTCGATTGAAGAAGAAATTCTTAGATTCGTGCGAGTTAAAAGATTTACCAATAATTTTGTAACCGTTTCCCCGCGTGTAATTAGATTGGTCGATAGTGAAGTACTTACTACAGTTCATATTGTCGATGCCTTTGATGATTTTGAACACTTGAATTAAGTCGCCTCTTAATCTGCGCTGGGTTAAAGGAAATAGATTTAATTCTCTAAGACGCTCTTCGTATGGTTTGTTCTTTAGGCTAGGTATCATTTTGGTAACTCTACGTTGAACTCGTTCTAGCTTGTTAATATCTTTTTGGTAATAAGGGCACCAGGATTGAACGCAGTATTCCAGAAGAGGGCGGACTAAGGAATTGTAAAGGGTTAGGATAACTTCTTTGGATTTATGCTCAAATGACCTGCCTATAAAGCCAATTATTTTGTTTGCCTTCTTAACAACTTCTGAACATTGTTGACTCGGTTTTAGGTTACTCGATATTGTTACTCCCAGATCGGTTTCTCTGTTTACATTCTTAAGCTGAGTGCCATTCATCGAATAGTTTGCTTTCTCATTTAGGTATCCAATATGTAGTACTTTACATTTATCCGCATTGAAACTCATTTGCCAAATTTGGGCCCAACATGACAATTTATCTAGATTGTGTTGCATATCGTCAACTTGTTCTTTTGAGAGTACGCTATTTGCAATTTTTGTATCGTCAGCAAATTTTGAGATTGTACAGGTGAGACCCTCATCTATGTCGTTGATGTAAATTAGAAAGAGAATTGGTCCTAGTACCGATCCCTGGGGTACCCCGCTACTTACATTGGTCCATTTTGATGCCTTACCGTTTATGACTACTCTTTGCTTTCTGTCGCTGAGCCAATTTTCTATCCATTTCAACACACCGTCTTGTATTCCATGCGCTTTTAGTTTTAGCAGTAAACGTTTGTGGGGAACTTTGTCAAAGGCCTTTTGAAAATCAAGGTATATAATATCTACAGCTTTACTCTCATCGTAGAGGTTGAGGATATCGTGGAAGAAGTCTAAGAGGTTTGTTAAACAGGAACGTTTTTTACGAAAGCCGTGTTGAGTATCTTTAAGTATGTTATTTTCCTCTAAGTGATTTACGAGTCTGTCTCTTATGACCGTTTCTAGCATTTTACATACAACTGAGGTTAAGCTAATTGGACGATAGTTACTGGATAGGGATTTGCTGCCTTTTTTGAATATCGGTGTTACGTTGGCTAGCTTCCACTGATCGGGCATAGTTCCAGACTGCAAGGATTTATTGAATAGTAATGTCAGTGGTTTAGAGAGCTCATCCTTAGCTTCCTTTAGAACTCTAGGCGAGATTGTATCAGGTCCAGGCGTTTTATTTACCTTGAGTTTATCTAAACAATTCAATACTTCTCTCTCTGTAACGGTGATATTGCTTAAAACATCTGAATTATCAATCTGAATCGGCGATGGTGTAGGGATATCACTGAGGTCTTCTGTTGTAAAAACTGATGCAAAGAAGGTATTGAGGGCATTACTCATTTGTTCTTCGTCTTTGGTGTATTCTCCATTTTCATCGACTAACGGTCCAACAGTTGAAGTAACTACTTTTTTCTTTCTGATATAACTATAGAATTCTTTCGGGTTTGTTTTACTTTGATTCGCAATATGTAACTCTAAGGTCTTTTTACTTTGCTTAATTAACTTTTTGGCTTTGCGTCGTAGCTCTACAAATTTCAGCCGTTCTTCGTCATTTTGTGAGGATTTTAATCTATCATTAGCAAATTTTTTAGCAAGCAGGCAGTTTGAAATATCTTTATTCCACCATTTGGGCTTATTATTATGGCCTGGACGCCGAGTTTTCGATGGTATGCAGTCTTGCACTGCTTTTAGGTAAGTGGCTTCGAATAACTTCCAAGATGTATTTATGTCGTTATTGTGAATTAAAAAGCTCCAGTCAGTTTCTTTAAACATAGCTCTAAGTTTAGGAAAGTTTGCTTTCTTGAAATTAGGGACTTTTTCGATGCTACTATTTGGTTCGTTACTAGTAAACTTTAAAGTGAAAGTTATCGTATGATGGTCGCTGTTACTGAATTCATCACCAACATTCAAATTCTCTATTAATTCTTCTTTTGTTGCAAGTACAATGTCAAGAACGTTATTACCACGGGTCGGCGTTCCAACAAATTGATAAAGCGAACTCTCTTGCAAGTTCGTATACAAGTCATGTCCGGAGTGTGAAGTAAGAGTATCGCCCCACTTGGTCACAGGTAAATTAAAGTCACCAAAAATTACGGTATCTTGTGAGTTACTTACATCTGCAATTTGTTCGTAAATTTCTCGGTCAGTTTGCACTGATTGAGCTGGAGGTCTGTATATTAATGCAAGTATTATTTTGGTACCTTTATTATTCTTTATTAGCACAAAAGATGCGTCGACGTTCACAATTTGAGGTTTTGACAAGAGGGTAGGGTTAAGACTTTCTTTGATATAAAGTAAAACGCCACCTCCATTTCGATTTATTCGGCTTTTCTCAAACATTACATAACCGGGAAGTGAATACTCTGCTAAAAAGTCTCTATTTTCTGTATTGAGCCAAGATTCTGTTATGCCAATCACATCATAATTTTCTGTAAACACTAGCTCCTCTAAATCTGAAAATTTATTGCGTATGCTACGAGCGTTTGCATAGAAAACCTTTAAATTTGTTATTTTAGAACTCACGGAACGCGCTTTAATAATATTTTTGGTTCTTGTCGGATCTACATTTATGTTCATGGCTGTCCTCGGTCCTCGCTGTCTCCGGTCCTTATCGCTGGTGGTCCTCGGTTGCCTCTGTGTTTTTCTTGGCGTTGGATGATTTATGTCACTGCTGCTTCTTCTCGGATGGCGTTTTTTGATCCATGGCTGCGGACTGCTTCGTGTAGGAGACGACCCATGCGTGCTGAACCCACAGGGTTTAGATGAGTGCCATCCTTGCGGAACAGAGTAGGCTGGTTGTAGAAGTTGTCCCAGAGGTTGATGAATTCAACTTCTTCCCTCAGACACAATACTGAGCGAGTATTGTATACAATAGGGTGTATGAGAGCGAGTTGGAGGGACAGAGATGGAGAGGTAGACCGAATGAGAGGTGGAAGGATGGAGTGAGGAAGTACATGAACGAAGGCGGTGCTGGTTGGGGGGAGGGGCGTCGACTGACTGGGGACAGAGGTGCATGGGGGCGGTTCGTTCGTGGCCACCCCTTCGGGGATCGCGGCGTCAGGCAATAGATAGATAGATAGACAATATTAATAACTGCGACTGTACGTGCTTGAAATGTGACAATTTGTTCATTCTCAAAATAACTAGGTCATCGTAAATTATTCCTTTAGTGTTATGGCGCTCTTTATTACTATTATGGCTATCATTAGACAACGATTATATTAAGTTTTGAAAGGACCTACAGTATGTGAGTCAAAGGGTTGATTGAGGTCATTATCACCTCATTTATTCGCAGATGTAATCCTAAGCTTTTTAAAATCCTATTATAAGAAAGTAGGTGTGCAGTTTTCGCATTACCAAAAACAAAAACAAAAACAACAACAACAACAACTGCATACGCAACACTGTGACCTAGAATTCTGCAAGTAGTATTGAATCTATTAGGTAAAATCGGTTTATATACAGTATACATACTGTATATATATTAAATGTTTTTATACCCACAGCCGGACTTGAACCACCGACAGTCAGAACAAGTGCCCATACTTTCATCCACTATACCACAGCGTGATAAAGGATGCTTGTGTGTAGTGGATTAAAGCATAGACACTCGTCCTGACTGTTGGTGGTTCATGTCCGCCTGGGAGTATATAATTATATATAATTACATTTGTGATCACATTGAATCTTAACCATTGGAATATTTATCTATAATAAGGTCAGCGTAACACTATTTTGTAGCATTTTGAATATGGTGTAATTCAAAATTAAAATATATATAAGAAAGAAATAGTGACCATAATCTGTGACCTTCACCATTCACCTTGACCTTTGTATAACAATTTTTTTTTTTGGACAAGCGTTGCATTGACCAACCAAATTTGCCAGCAAAATTTGTTAACGATATGTAACCCGTTCAGTACAGTTCTGTCGGTTTCATTTCATACTGGATATTAAGATGATTTTATTTAGTTTATGAAGGGCCTCCATAAAATTAGCAGGATTTCAACTATCTTAATTAACCCTTTCTACTACCACAGATCCTTCGTAGGCTCCACAAAATCGTCTAATTATAGCTAGAATACAATAAAAAAGACGTCACCGGTTCACAAAGGGTTAAACAGTCTAGGAAGAGTTTAAAGAAAATTATTAACACTGTGAAAGTTAATAATAAATTGTTTGTACATATGTTTATATTCCATGTATTATATGTTTACTTATATTAATTCTATTAAATAAGATTGATTCATTAATAGCGAATGAATGAACGAATGAGTGGTAATGATACAGTATCAGATGTATGGTTCAGTATGACAGTTTCATATAGTTTTGGATTGTATTCAATATACCTATAATTATCGTTCGGGAGTCACCAGGCGACTGGTTAGCAGATCAGTATTCACCAGGCCACCATAGGTATAACATCACTTATAACCTCTTGTTAATAAAGGAAATTGCAACGCAAATTGTTTGACTTTGACTGGTGGCAGCAGTAAAACAATATAAGACAAGAGAGTTACATAATCAAGAAAATAATAATAATAGTTCTTAAAGCTAGCGCATGCGCCAGCTAAGGATAACCCAATAAGGCCGATTAGGTGTATTTCCATTGGGGGTCCTGTACTACTACCCCATCCCCTTGCTCATGAGGGACGGTAACGACTCAGTGCTTGTGAAAAACCTTTAATGCGCCAAGCGTGGGCGCGGTCCTGGGCCTTCTGGGTGGAAGTCCAAGACGCTAGTCACTACACCAGCGAGCCGCTGACCATGGGCGGTAAAGATGGGAATAAGGAAATTCAACTCAACCTGACGTTTGGTGACGACTGTTCTCCTGCGACCTTCAGGGCTTTCTCCACACATTATGACCTGGTCAAACAAGCAAACATTATGCGGGGTTTGGAGGCATGGAGCAAAGCAGACTATTGAGCATTAATGCTACGACTACAGCTATGTGGAACAGCGGCAGCATATGTGGAACAAAAAGCAAAGTTAGACAAAAGTTGGGGGGGAAATGATGAAAAAATAACTGAAAAATTTATTACTGCAGACGCCATTGAATTTCGGGTTCTACGCTTTGAGGAGGCAGCACAACTGCAAGAGGAGGACCTTGGTGACTACATGACACATTTACAGCAATTAGCAGCACAGGTATTTTCAACGGAACCCGCAGATATTGTGCGGAAACGGGTAGTCTGGCGTTTCCTGGACGGTGTGAGAGACAGAGATGTGAGGCAGCAAATAGTTTAGGAAAAGTGGATGGCGAGTGATGAAAAGGCAAAATCGTATGACGAGGTACTCAAGATTGCCGAAAATGCTCGGTCAACTAAGCAAGCAACAAATGCAACAGGTAATGGAAAATTTGTTAAAAGTGGTATTACTGCTCAGATAGTGGCTGGTGATCGGGACGCTACTATTGAGAATAAAGTTAGTGATCTACGCAAACAAATTGCAGCAATTAAGTTAAACAATCAAGGATTTCGTGAGGGACAACTATCAACTAAAAACACCAGAGGTATGTCTCGTATGTCTAAAGACTCTACCCGTCAAAGATCTGTACAGTGTTTCTACTGCTCACGAATGCACCCTGGAGGATGGATCTACTACAACAATTTGACATTAATCCAATTCATAAGGCAGGTCGCAATCCAACAATGTCTATGGCGGATTATCTCTCTAGGGTTGCCCTGAATATGAAAGAGACATCACCAACAACATCCGCTGGTATAATGGGGGCTACCTTAAACCTGTCTAATGCCTTCTGGGACGTTTCTACACTCATCAGAGAACAGGAAGAAGATGGGACCATTGCTGACGTCATGAAAGTTATCAGGGGTGACAAAAAAAACGAAGACGTTCAATCACATGGAGGACTTTATCCCTGGATGTCTCGTCTCCGGATCTCATGGCAGGGTATCATATGCTATGTATTCGGTGGGGGACGAAGGAATCGGGCGCATCCTTATGGTATCAAGGAAGCTTGGTTGCCAGTAATCCTTCAAACAATGAGAATGAAAGCTCTACAGTTGGTACATGATTCGCCTTTGAGTGGACATATGGGAGAAAACCGTACTTGGGAGAGGGCCAGGAACAATTTTTGGTGGCCAGAGATGAAGAAAGATGTGTCGGCTTATATTAGCAAGTGCGAAAAGTGTGGAGTTAACAAGAGATCCAAGAAACCAGGGCGAGCTCCAAGGCAATTCACTGTAATTCCAGTTTGTATGAACCAGATGGTCCAATTGGATTTCGTGGGCCCTTTCCCTCTATCAAGCAAGCACCAATTTCGCTATGTGTTACAAATGCAGGACATTCTCACACGTTACATTGTCATGGTACCGACGTGTGACTGTACCGCAGATACTGCGGCCAAAACTTTCATGGATCGTTGGGTGTGCACATTTGGGGTACCAGAGTTTGTATCTTCAGATCGGGGTACTCACTTCACTTCCCATATTTTTCAAGCAGTGTGTCGACTGGCAGGAGTTCAACAGAAGTTGGGAACCCCATATCATCCTCGCAGCCAAGCCCAGATGGAACGGCAAAACCAACTGATCGATAATGTGAAATGCTTGTGCAATAATAATGGTGATCTATGGCCTGAGATGGTGGCACGCATACAGTTTAGCCACAACACATCCAAGAATGCAACAACTGGGTATACTCCTCACGAACTAGTATATGGAGTTGTTGCAAGATCCCCGGAGCGTATCACATCGGAAGAATCATATAAGGATCCTGATTATGAACTTCCTAATATGAGTAATGCGGAGGTAGCTGATCGTTTAGTCAGAGAAAAGGCAAAGCGTATTCAACATTTATTGGATCTGGCGAAGGGTAAGGTAGCAGTGGCCCAGCAGAAGAGAGAACGGAGACATCACAGTCGAGGAGTAGCATTTAATGTTGGTGACCTTGTATGGATTAAGTTATCATCAGCTGAACGACATAAGCGGGGTGGTAAAAAGATGGCACCCTTTCTATCGCAACGCTACCGGATTGTAAAAGTGCTTCGGGGAGGATGGTCTTATCAACTTGTTCCAGAGGATGACCCGCTTGGGAGAGTTAAAGTGCGTCACTATGATGAATTGGAGAAGGCACCAAGAAGACCATACTCATGGGAATCTCCAATTTATCT
Source organism: Lithodes maja (assembly GCA_037953745.1). Taxonomy (NCBI): domain Eukaryota; kingdom Metazoa; phylum Arthropoda; class Malacostraca; order Decapoda; family Lithodidae; genus Lithodes; species Lithodes maja. The sequence goes on along the minus strand of JBAKBP010015815.1, from coordinate 46,037 downwards.
CATGTCACCAGAAACTGGGGCTTCTGAGGTGGTTGCTGGTGGTTGCCACGCCGTCTCCAAGTCGACCCTGAGAGGAAGCAATATGAATCCGAGCAAGAAGAGTGTTGGGACGAGACGACTGATACTGAGGAGTCATGTATTGAGGAAGGAGTGACTGATGAGGAGGATGACTGGTGTGACTGAGTAGGGAATTGGATTGAGGAAGGAGTGACTGATGAGGAGGATGACTGGTGTGACTGAGTAGGGAAATGGATGAGGAGAGGTGTTGATGTTTCTGAGTTGGGGAATGTGAAAGTAAATAATAAATTGTTTGTACATATGTTTATATTCCATGTATTATATGTTTACTTATATTAACTCTATTAAATAAGATTGATTCATGAATAGCGAATGAATGAACGAATGAGTGGTAATGATACAGTATCAGATGTATGGTTCAGTATGACAGTTTCATATAGTTTTGGATTGTATTCAATATACCTATAATTATCGTTCTGGAGTCACCAGGCGACTGGTTAGCAGATCAGTATTCACCAGGCCACCATAGGTATAACATCACTTATAACCTCTTGTTAACCCGGTAAGCGCTAAATAGACCTAGGGGCTAGGGTAGTTATTTGTGTATTTCTAGTCTTGGATTCTGACAGAATTCGTTATATTTACAATATAGACCATTATTTGTTTTCGGTATGCTTTTATTTTACATATATGATGTATATATGAACCTTCAAGAGTGCTAAAATAAGTGGGAAAAGCATTTGGGTGGTGAAAAACGAAGATATTGGCCACCCGGTCGTAATGTCAGGCGAGAGAGAGCTACAGGCAACCCTCCTCTCTCGCTGTCTGTGAGGTAACTGAGACGAGCGGGGCGGTGTGGGCTGGTGTCTGGGTGTTACATATCGATCTTTTCTGCAACCCACTTGTGCTACATTATCGCGGGAGAGAAAAATAACCGATAAATGATGATAATAAGAGGGAAAATAGGTGATAATTGAGGAGGGGAGGGAGGGGGGAATAAGGTGGGGAAGGAGGGGAGGGGGGTGGGTGAGATTTACATGGATGAGTACTGGAGGGGAATTATCTCACCTAGAGACAAAAATTTTTTTTTTGATAGGCCCTTTTTTTTTTTGGAAAGCTTTTTTTATGGTCTTGCTTCCGTGAGGCCTATCGCGTTCCCTATAGGAAGCCTTCCGTGAGGCCTATCGCGCTTGCCGGGTTAATAAAGGAAATTGCAACGCAAATTGTTTGACTTTGACTACACTCTTCTTTTTTTCTTTGACCTTGACCTTTAACCTTAAGTATTATAATATATATATATATGATTGAAATATACGTTACCTAAGTAAAATGCAACTAAAAGTCATCAGCTTATCGAAAATTGGTATTTTTTTATGATGAAGCTTAAGTTTTGACCTTGGCCTGTGACCTTGACCTTTGTGTAGGATTATATTTTTGTTGCTTTGATGTAACCCTAGAAAATCAAATAAATGTGTCAAATTTCATTAAAGATCGTCAGTTAGTTTCAGAGGTATTAAAATAATAATTGACCTTGACCTTTGACCTTCATTTTGACCTTCATGATGTCTGAAAATTTGACATATGAATTTTCCCTTAAAGCACAACTGTCTCAACTTATTTTGTGAAATTTACATGAATAGTAAAGAAATTAGCATATTGACCTTATATTTGACATTGACCTGTGACCTTGACCTATCAAATGGAATTATGTTTATTCTTGTATGACCTCGGTCTAGGCATTCCGAATATGCATGATATGCCTAATGAGAATCTTACATTTAAAAGGAAATACTAGTAAAAATCATACTTCGACCTTTGACCTTCGACCTTAGAATTTCTTATCGAGGATTTAGTTAGCTTAACAACAATGTTCGTATTAACTAGCATTATGAATATGGTGTAATTCGTATAAAAACTTATTTATTACAAAGTGATCATATACTGTGACCTTGACCTTTGACCTTTGACTTAAAATAAAATACATATATTTGGATGGTCGTCACATTGACCAACTGAATTTGCCTGTATAATTTGGTGACAATACATTAAACAGTCTATGAGGAGCTAAGGGAAAATGACAAATACTCTTGTTTTGACCTTGACCTCTGACCTTAACTATTACAATATTTATGTGAAATTTGGTTTATACAATATTTAAGCAATAAGCCATAACACAGCCAGTTTTCTAAAATTTGAGTAATCTTTTTTAATAAATAATAAAAGTTGACCTTTGACCTGTGACCTTGACCTTTATGTAAGAGTAAATTTTTGTTCGCCATTGACATTGCCCATGAAAATCAAATAAGCGTGCATAATTTCATTAAAACCCATTAGTTAGGTTCATATATATCAATAGAATAGTTGATCTTGACCTTTGACCTTTATATGTCTAGACATTTATTATTTTACTCTTCACTTAAAGTGCAACTATCTCACCAAATGTGAAGTTTGCATGAAAAGTTAAGAAAATAGCATATTGACCTTTTATTTGAGCTTGACCTGTGACCTTGACCTTTCATATGGAATTGTATAGTTTCTTGCATGACCTTGGCCTAGGTATTCCGAATATACATGGTAAGCCTAGTGAGAATCTAACAGTTATTATAAGAAATACTAGTAGAAAACCTATTTTGACCTTTGACCTTGATCTTTGACCTTACTCTTTAGCATATGTATCTAAAATTTGGGCAATACGATATCAAGGTTACCAGTAACTTGTATAGTGAAAATGAAGACATTTTATTAAAAAGTAAAATACATAGTAAAAGTTGACGTTTGACCTTAACCTGTGACGTGGACCTATATGGAAGAGTATTTTTTTGTTTTCATTGACATTGCCCCGGAAAAACGAATAAGCATGCCTAATTTCATTAAAACCCATCAGTTAGTTTCATATATATCAATAAAATATTTGACCTTGACCTTTGACCTCTATCTTGACCTTTATGATATGTGTGTCCAAATGTGTTATTTTCCTTTCCATTTAAAGTGCAACTATCTCACCAAAGTTTGTGAAGTTTGCATGAAAAGTAAAGAAAATAGCATATTGACCTTTTATTTGACATTGACCTGTGACCCTGAACTTTCAAATTAAACTGTATAGTTTCTTGTATGGCCTTAGCCTAGGTATTCCGAATATACATGGTAAGCCTAGTGAGAATCTAACAGTTAGTATAAGAAATACTAGTGAAAAACTTATTTTGACCTTTGATCTTGACCTTTGACCTTACCCTTTAGAATATTTACCTAAAATTTGGTCAATACGATATCAAGGTTAGCAGTAACTTGTATAGTGAAAATGAAGACATTTGAGTAAAAACTAAAAATATATAGTAAAATTTGACCTTTGACCTTTATGTAAGAGTACATGTTTTTTATTGACATTGCCCAGGAAAATCAAATAAGCATGCCTAATTTGATTAAAACCCATCACATAGTTTCATATATATTAATAGAATCATTGAGCATGACCTCTGACCTTTATATTGACCTTTATTATATGTCAAAATATAGTATTTTTCTTTTCATTTAATGTGCAACGATTTCATCAAATTTTGTGAAGTTTGCATGCAAAATAAAGAAAATAGCATTTTGACCTTTTATTTCACCTTGACCTGTGACCTTGACCTTACATATGGAATTGAATACCTTCTTGTATGATCTTGGCCTAGGTGTTCCGAATATACATGGTAAGCCTAGTGAGAATCTAACAGTTAATATAAGAAATACTAGTGAAAAACTTATTTTGATCTTTGACCTTGATCTTTGACCTTACCCTTTAGAATATGTATCTAAAATTCGGGCAACATGATATCAAGGTTACCAGTAACTTGTATAGTGAAAATGAAGATATTTGAGTGAACAGTAAAATAAATTGTAAAAGTTGACCTTTGACCTTGACCTGTGACCTTGATGTAAGAGTATTATTTTTGTTTTAATTGCCATTGCCTCCGAAAATCAAAGAAGCATGCCTAATTTCATTAAAATCCATCAGTTAGTTGCATATATAGTATAGTACAGTCTATCTATCTATCTATTGCCCGACGCCGTGATCCCCGAAGGGGTGGCCACGAACGAACCGCCTCCATGCACCTCTGTCCCCAGTCAGTCGACGCCCCTCCCCCCAACCAGCACCGCCTTCGTTCATATACTTCCTCACTCCATCCTTCCACCTCTCCTTCGGTCTACCTCTCCCTCTCTGTCCCTCCACCTCGCTCTCGTACACCCTCTTAGTCATTCTCTCGCTTTCCATACGTTCCATATGGCCGAACCATCTCAAGTTGTTCCTTTTCACACTTTCCAGCACATCTACTTCCACACCACACCTCCTTCTTACTTCTTCATTAGTCTGTCTATCCCTCCATGTAACTCCGCACGCACTTCTTAAGTAATTAATTTCCACTGCTCTCACTCTTGGTCTGAGTCTGTTACGATCGGGTCTCGTATAAATCAGTGGCTCTTATACATTGGACTAGACTGGCATAAATGCAACAACGGAAACGCTAGATCCAACCCCTGATATATAATCCCGTCGAACAAAGAACACATATTATACCCTCCAGAGTTATATCTGCGATAGCGGGGTATCTTAACTCTCAGTACAGTATAATCCCTTATAACCGTATTTCGTACTACCGAAAATCTCAGTCAACCGTACATAATCATCCTATTTTCCTAAACTCTAATAACCGCAGAAATTCGGGATCCAACCGTAATTTCAAACAGACCGCTCTCCCGTTCGTGTGGGGCGGCAATTTTACGGCCCAACCGCAAGGTGTCGCACCGCGCAGCCTCCCGCCTCCCTGTGTTGTTTCGGCGTCATTGTATCTCTCGCCATTGTCCGTAAAATTTGCTCGTGGCGCTCCGTGTTTATCGCTGTGAATCGCCTATCATCTACGCTATGGTGCCTCCGAAATCATCTAAATCAACGCCTAGTATACTCAAGATGTCGACAGGATCTTCAAACAAGAGGAAAAGGGTTGTACTCACCATTAAACAGAAGATAGAAACATGTCACAAGATGGATGCGGGAACCAGTAGGACGACATTGATGCGCCTGTATAATTGCGGTTCTACAACGCTTTATGATATAAGGAAACAAAAGGACAAGTTGCTGAGCTTTGTGGCCAATTCCGACGTTAAGAAGACCTTGGAGAAGCAGCATACAATACGAGAAGCCAAATTTGTGGAGCTTGACAAAGTGCTTTACGAGTGGTTTTTGGTAAAGTGAGCCGAGGATGCCCTATGAGTGGTCCAATAATCATTGAAAAAGCAAGAGATTATCATGAAAAGATGGGCATAAAAGAAGAGTGTGGCTTTAGTGATGGCTGGCTTAACCGTTTTAAGGAAAGACACGGAATTAGGCGCCTTGATGTGTGGTGAGAAAAAGTCTGCTGACGACGGAGCTGCCGCGGATTTAAGTCAACCTTCAGAGACCTGTTGCATGAACACGATGACATTCCACCAGAATGCATCTATAATGCTGATGAAACTGCATTCTATTATAGAGTGATGCCAGAATCTACACTAGCTGGCCCATCTGAAAGAGTAGCTGTGGGCTTCAAGAAAAACAAGGATAGGATAACTGTCTTGTTTTGCTTGAATGCTGCTGGGACACACAAGCTTCGCCCTCTAGTCTTGGGCAAAGCTAAAAAGCCAACTTCCTTCAAGAATGTTGTGCATTTGCCTGTGGACTATGAGAACCAGACAAGTGCATGGATGACCAGGGTTATTTTTAAGCACTGGTATCATCACAAATTTGTGCCTTCAGTAAAAAATCACCTGAAGGAAATGGGCCTTCCTGAGGACTCAAAGGTGATGTTGTTGTTGGATAATTGCCGAGCCCATCCAGATGCTGAAGAATTGGTGAATGGGAACATTTTTGTGACCTATTTGCCTCCAAATGTAACCTCTGTGATCCAGCCACAAGATCAGGGAATAATACAGACAGTGAAGAAAATCTACAAGACTGATTTTTCAAAGAAATGTGTGAGGTTCACTGGTGGCTCTGTGCTGGATTTCCAGAAAAAGTGTGAACATTAAGGAGGCAATTTTTTCCATCGCTGCTGCCTGGCTTAAAGTAAAGAACACAACCCTAATCAACGCATGGAAACCGATGTGGCCCGAGATTGTGCTGTTGACTAAGCTTGATGAAAATCTCATTGATGAGACCCAAGAAGAGTCGCCTAAACAGGTCATCGCAGCTGCGCCCAGGAACCATCCACTTCGCCATGTGGATGCTGAGGAGATCGACCAGTGGTTGAATGCCGATGCGGACGCTCCAGTCAGCAAGGTCTTCACTGATGAGGAGATCATAAATTCTGTGATCTCCCCAAGCGAGAAGGAGTGCAGCAGTTCGGACTCGGAGGAAGAGGAGGTGGAACACGGCTATACCTGGGAAGCTGCAGACACGGCATACCGAACGGTGATAAAGTTCTTGGAGAGAAACAGCAGATTCACAGCTCAGGAACTTTTAACCCACCGAGCCATATATGAAGTCTTTCAGAACAGACAGAGTGACAAAATCCGCCAGTCAGACATCCGCAAGTTCTGTACAAAGCCAGCAGAGTCATCATCGTCATCAAGCCGAGAATCGTCAGTCACCCCAGAGCCTCCAGTCACCCCAGAGCCTACAGACTCCGAGACTTCAGAGTCCCCACTCACCCCAGAGCCTCCACTCACCCCAGAGTCTTCAGTCACCCCAGAGATTCCAGTCAATGGAAGTCAAGAATCCTTCACTGGCTGGTGTACCTTTACTCCCTCGAAGAAGAAGATTAATCTCGATCGATTCTTGTTCAAGCGGAGGGATGTGTCTGATAACTAGCATAGGCTAGTGCAAGTGGATGACAAAAAACATTTGCTGATATAGATAGTAGAATAGGCCTACTGAGGAAACCACTGAAAAAAAACGAACCAACATGCCTACCTCTGTTGGTGGTTTGGAAATGGCAAAACCCTGGATTACAGCACTACCTCTGCATCACCCTGGAATACAGCACTACTTCTGCATCAATCTTCAATGGTGAGTTAAACACTTTATTTTGTGTATATTCATAGATTATTTAATGAAGGCTAGGCCTACTAGAGATGTGTTTAGCTTGCCTGCCATGCTCTTCTATGTTAGTAACATTTAATAGTTAGTTAAACTTTGGACTTCCTAGGCATCCTAGAAGCCTAGAGGCCTAATTCCTATTAAATAAATAGGCCTAGTAAAAAAAATAAAAAAATAAAAAAAATAATAGGCCTAGGCCTAATTTTCGAATATCCGAAATATTCGTATTTCCGAAATGTCCTGAGATTCGTAATTTTCGGATATAAGGGATTATACTGTATCTATGTGCTTCTACTATAGGCTGATGTTCTCTGAAACAGCCTATTACCTATAACATATGGTTGCTTAGTTATGGTACACAAGGAAAAGATAGTTAACTTAATTAAATCACAAGAGTGATCTAATGCAAACAAGAAGAAGGTTTACTTAACGTTACTTTAATCAATAATATCTGTCACTCCTTTATGAAAGAAAGTGTTGTAAAGTCCTCAAGCACCGAACAAGGAATCTTCTGAATAATGTCGGATGCTACTAAGAAGAACGTATCGGAAATGGAACCACAAAATAGCAGGAGGCAGGACAATGCACGTGTAGGCCAAATACACAAAAAGGCTGGACATATAATGTTATTGGACACAAGAATATTATAAACGGTGCAACTGTAATAATGCTCGCCACGAAAAAGTAGTACTCCTATTAACAAAACCGGTCTATGCTGGTTGTGTCTCTCTACAGCAACCTTGACCTCAAAATGCTTGTGTAAAAATAATGGGTATGCATAAAAGAGTATATGATCTAATCCAGCTAATGTCTACCCGGGTTAATAAAGTCTAGCTGGGATGCGCAAAGGTACAGAATTCTGGTGGAGCAAGGCAGCTCCTAGCCTAGTGTGGACCTTGGGTCTGTGCGGCCTGATTACGTTAATATGAAGGGGTGTTCTCTTGAGGATTCTCGATCACAAGTATCGAGTATCCTCCTGGCGACCCTCAAAAGTAAAAGCAAATAGAGTTAGAACAGTGTTGGGTGGATTAGGCAAGCAGCCCTCACGCACTACACAGTCTAAACTCCAAGGTACACAGACAAAAGATCCACCCAGGTAACCCACAGAATCCGTAGTGTCGTGTAGCTCAAAAGTAGCCTACACACAGTGAAAACACCAACAGCAAGGTACCTGATCCCTAGTCTAGCATTATTTAACCCTGTAGAAACATTAGTGATTGATGGAGACAGTCTGAGCAATACAATCTCCCAAAAAAGACAATGACTATCTTCAACCTTAACCTAGTACATAAGAAATGTGAGATCCGGCATATAATACAGTCTGGCCACCAATTCAAGGTGTGGATGCAGAGAACCAGAGGGGGATTGATATTAATAAAAGGTGAGGAAGTAGTGGAAATGATAGAGACAGTAGGAGAGAAAGATTCTAAGACAAGAGTGTGGAACAGTTCATGGGAGATGCTTAGAGTATGCTGTCTGGGAAGGATCTTACAAGGATATTCCCAGGGACCTCCTGGCTGGAGTCCCAGTTCGCAGGAATGGCACGAGGGCGCGCGACAGTCGCCCAGTAAGCAGCCGCCTAGTAGGCAGTGTTAGGCAGGAGGCAACGAATCCCGCGAGGCCTATGTAAGGGGGCCAGCCACGCGCCGCCCTCCCTACCAAGTCACACCACCTGGTCTCTCTCTCTCTCTCTCTCCCGCTCGCCTTCCCATCATTCAACTACTTAACACAATACTTTCAATTGACTAAATAAAATAGAAAGGATTGTGACAGACGAAAATAAAGAACAGTTCTGAACTGTCTGCAACACAAGCTTTCTCGAGAAGGAAAGTACACAATGATAGGTAGACTGTAGCTATATTCTCTGCGCTGGCGAGTCCTAGCGAGTAAGCCATGCGGTTCTGGGGGAAGCGGTGAGCGTCACACCCCACCCAAGATTTTTAAGAGGCTCCAACTATGAGCTCTAAATCTGACACGCAGAACCCATACAAAATTCGCCACTCCTAGCCACCCAGCGACAATGAAACATAAAGCACAGTTCTCATCAAAATAACACATTATAAAAATTAACAACCCCTCCCAACACAATAGATTAAATCACATAGTTATGCTCATAAGAGCGAGATTCACTAGCCCAGCCTTCTGAGAGGAGTACAACTCCTCAACTATCAAATTCAACTATCAAAGAAAGGTGTTTTTATAGGATTTTCATACTTTTAATATGTTTATGGCGGCTGCACTACAGGGGCAAGCCTAGTTTTTTCTTCTATACCAACACAGCAACTCCTACTTTACGACCCAATACGCTGGGCTACACATGCGAGCCAACAAGCACCAGACGCAAACATACTAATCAAACCAAAGTAGGAGGCTACCCTTGTGATGATCTACCCCGGGTCTTCCACCCTCGATAAGCAATCTGCAATCACATTCTCAGAACCGTCAATATGGCGTATGTCTAGGTTGTATTCCTGCAACATTAATGACCACCTGGTCAGCCTCATATTCCGGTTATGGAATTGATTCAGGAACTTGAGGGGGTGATGGTCGGTGTAGATCACCACAACTGGTCCATAGGCTGGAACATACACCTCAAAGTGCCTGAGCGCTAGCACAATCGCCAGCAGTTCCTTCTCAACTACTGAATAGTTCTTCTGTGCCGAGTTGAACTTTTTTGAGAAGAAACTGACTGGGTGCTCCAGCCCATCTTCGTCTGATTGCATCAGAACGGCACCAGCCCCCACACCACTGGCATCAGTTGCCAGCTGGAATGGTCGGCTAAAGTCCGGGGCCCTGAGGATTGGGTGAGTACACAACAGGTGTTTTACTAGCAAAAAAGCCCTCTCACACTCAGGCGCCCACTTAAACTTTCTATCTTAGGCCAATAGGTCCGTCAGAGGAGCCAGCACAGTAGAATAGCCCTTTATAAAGCGGCGGTAGTAACCAATCATGCCCAAAAACCTCATGATCTGCTTCTTGGTGGACGGCCTGGGGAAGTGGTTAATAGCCAATATCTTGTTCTGTGGGGGGCACACCTGGCCCAAACCCACCATGAACCCCAGATACTGCACGGTAGCCCGCACAAAATCACACTTTCCCAGGTTGACCACCAAGTTTGCCTCGCTTAATTTCTTAAATAGGGATTCTACATGTTCACAGTGGCTCTTGAAATCGTCATCGTAGATAATGACGTCGTCCAGGTACACGGTACAGTTCGGAATGTCAGCCACCAACTCGTTCATCAAGCTTTGGAAGGTCGCTGGTGCGTTCTTTAGACCGTACGGCATGACATTACAACGATATGTAGCACCATCCACCACAAAACCACACACCTCTTTCGCCCGTTCAGACAAAGGCACCTGCCAGTAACCTTTTACCAGGTCCACCTTGCTCAAGAACTTGGCCCTGCCAATCTTGTCTACACAGTCATCGACCCGGGGAAGAGGATATGGGTTGGTGGGAGTCAAGCCGTTTAGCCTGCGGTAATCAACACAGAAGCGCACCTTGCCATCCGGCTTTGGTTGCAGCGTTACGGGAGATGTCCACTTTACCGCCCCCTTCTCGATCAGTCCCTGTTGCAACATATACTCCAACTCCACCCGGAGGGCCGGAAGTTTAATAGGGGGCACCCTATAGGGCACTGATTTGAAGGGTGGGTGGTCTCCGACGTCAACGTCGTGCACCTCATGAGTAGTGAGGCCTGGGTGTTCCGCAAATACAGTAGGGTATAAACAGAATAGGCGCTCGTCAGCCACACGCTGTTGCTCAGGTAGGTGTTGCAAAGCCTCTTGAGCCGCTTGTCTCGTGTTTCCCGCCCACTGATCTGCAGAAACATGATAATCCCAGTTGTCATCCACCTGCGCATGACTGTCCCGTTCTCCTTCTCCACCTTGACTGCTGAAAGTCATCACGGGGACAGTGAGAGGCTCAGGTGGGTGCCTCACATACTCCTTCATCAGGTTGACATGACATAACTGATTCCTCTTACGCCTGTCTGGAGTGGCCACCAGGTAATCTAAGTCCGAGAGCTTCTCTGCTACCCTATAAGGACCAGCGTACTTTGCGGATAAGGGGTGACCTACAAGAGGGAGTAGTATCAACACCTCCTGACCCACGTGAAACTCCCCGAGTTTCACCTTGTGGTCGTACCTGTCCTTCATGAGGGCCTGAGAGCCTACCAGATTGCGGCCAGCCAACTCCAGACTACGCAACATTCGTTCTCTACTCTCAAGTTCGACAGCACCGTCACTACACTTTAGAACCTCCGGGTCTTCTAGCTGCAATTTGTGAATATATGAGGGAGCTAGCCTGTCTAAGTGTTTGCGAAACAACTCATGCCCTCCCCCAACATCGAACTTTGTATCCCGATGCTCTCTCCGTGTATACCGTTGCTGCCTCTGAGTCTCTTTAAGCCTCTACACTCTCAGTGACAGGTGGTGGTGCTTCTCCAGACTCTAATAACGGTGCTAATACTGAGTCCCCGAGAAGCGCTGCTGGTACTAGACTCTCCACCGTATCAGCTTTCAGCACCTTCTCGTGACCGTTCCTCCGCTTATTTGAAGACTGTTGGTTAGGCTGTGACTCCCTGAATGCGAGAGATCTGGTTACAACACACGCCATTGGTTGCACCTGCACTTCTCAACCCACTCCTGTTCCTCCCTACTCACGTCGGCCGGCTCCTCGGCAACGACTAAGGGTGAAACCTTAGAAGCAGGCACTGCAAAGTCATTGCCGAGAAGGAGGTCGACGCCCCCAACAGGCAATTTCTCCACGATTCCCACATCCAGTTCGCGAGTCACACCATCAACTTCAAGCTCCATTCTAACAAGCGGGTATGACCTAGTTGCATTAACTCCCTGCACCACAACTACCCGCGCCGCGTTTATGGGTCTACCAGTGAAATTCTTCAAGAGTGTCTGAGAGGCACCTGTGTCACGCAAAAGCTGTACCCCGTGCTTCTTGCCCCCCCACTTCACGCAGCCATGCCCTCTATGGTCGCAAAAGGCATCGCGGACAGGGTTCGAGCCTTCCGGATCCTTCTTCACTGGCGGTGTTCCATCCTCTGATCTTATGCCTCCAGCAAACACAAAAGACTTCTGGAACACCCCAATGCTGCGAGCCAATGACACAGCCGCCGTGGGAGGTCTGCTCGGACAAGCTTTTGCCATGTGCCCCTCTTTGTGACAGTGATAACACTCAAATTTCCCCTTGGACTTATACTGAGGTGTAAAAGTCCCCTGACCCTTCTTAAACGGGGCGGTGCTAGGTTTGTGATCAGTCTTGGTGTCATTGCTTTTAAATTTATGTGTGTCCATATTCCGGGGAGGGGGAGGGTAACGCTCCTTAACGCCTACATCGTTTCTCTGTGCAGAGCCGCACCCCCGAATTAGTGACAACCGACGATCAGCCATCTCTGCTGCTTCTACGAGAGTTCTTGGGTTCTTCTCTTTAAGGTTTAAAGTCAAGTCGCCGCCCGTACACTTATAAAACTGCTCTAGAAGCATCAACTGTTTCATCTCATCGTAGTTCGTAGTTGTCTTCTCTGATCTGAGCCAGTTTCCCATAGCGTCGGACAGGTCCCGGGCGTGCTCCAAGAAGGTACTGTCTCGCCCCTTAGTCACACCCCGGAACTTTAACCTATATGTCTCGGGTTGTAGCTCGTATGTCCGCAGGACAGCCTCCTTGAGTTCCTCATAAACAACGCAGGACTCCAAAGGCAGTGCATTGTAAGCTTTGAGCCCCTTACCTACGAGTCTAGAGGACACAAGGGCCGCCCACTTAACTTCAGGCCACTGATGCTCCCGGCACTTCTTCTCAAATCTATTGAAAAACTCTGTGACACCAGACTCGTCAAATACAGGGACCAGTTTGAGAAGGTGCGACAGAGACTGATCATTCGCACGGTTTCCAGTACCGAGTCGCTGTCCCGTCCTCTCAACACGAGACTTCTCTAAATCCATGTCGGCACAGTATCTTGTAGATTCTAGTTCAGTCCTAAGCTCAGCTTCCCTCGTCTGTTGCTGCATCCTAGCCAGCTCTTTTCTCTCTTCTATCTTAGCTAGCTCATTTCTCTCTTCTATCTTAGCTAGCTCTTTTCTCTCTTCTATCTTAGCTAGCTCTTTTCTCTCTTCTATCTTAGCTAGCTCTGTCTGCTGTTGACTCTGATGTTGCATCTTTGTCATCTCGAGCTGAAAGAGCATCTCCGGGGTCAAACCTTTAGGAGGAGGAGGAGATGCAGTGATGTTAGAAATACCCGGTGATCCCCCCAGGAGCAAACCACCCTGCCAGTCACTACCCCCCTGCGGAAGCGTGCTCAGGGTCGGTACTCCAATAGGAGGATTGGGAGTCGAGTGAAGGGGAAGCTCGGCCAAAGGGCTCTGAGCACTCACCCTACCTCGTACGCCAGTCACCCCACCCAGCACACACGTCATCAGGTCATCCTTGGTCATGCCACTAGTACATACATGACCGATAGCTGCGGCTAAGCACTGGAGACCGTACCGATTCATACCCACCAACCGGTCGGAAGTAACAGGCCATTGTAAAAAATTCCTTGCATCCTCCTCACTGTTCACCAAGTTAACAACCTGCTCATGCTGCTGCTCCTCAGCTTCTACATCACGTACTGTGTCTTCATCCTGCACTGATCCGCTATAAGACATGATGCTCACTGAAGATTTTTCACTTTGATACACAAAAAAGAAGTACCCCAAACTCTTATACCACAATATTCACAATAAAAAATTCTCGGAGACAGCTTAAGTGCTATATTACTTTGCTAAAAAAATAATTCTTGCATGTCCTCAAAAAATATTCCACAAAATCAACAAATGTTCACTGCCTAAACTGTGAGAAAAATCTGCACAATAACCTGCAATTATATGTCAGTTCACCAAATCCTGAGCTAGGTCGCCATTTGTTACGATCGGGTCTCGTATAAATCAGTGGCTCTTATACATTGGACTAGACTGGCATAAATGCAACAACGGAAACGCTAGATCCAACCCCTGATATATAATCCTGTCGAACAAAGAACACATATACCCTCCAGAGTTATATCTGCGATAGCGGGGTATCTTAACTCTCAGTATCTATGTGCTTCTACTATAGGCTGATGTTCTCTGAAACAGCCTATTACTTATAACATAATTATGGTTGCTTAGTTATGGTACACAAGGAAAAGATAGTTAACTTAATTAAATCACAAGAGTGATCTAATGCAAACAAGAAGAAGGTTTACTTAACGTTACTTTAATGAATAATATCTGTCACTCCTTTATGAAAGAAAGTGTTGTAAAGTCCTCAAGCACCGAACAAGGAATCTTCTGAAAAATGTCGGATGCTACTAAGAAGAACGTATCGGAAATGGAACCACAAAATAGCAGGAGGCAGGACAATGCACATGTAGGCCAAATACACAAAAAGGCTGGACATATAATGTTATTGGACACAAGAATATTATAAACGGTGCAACTGTAATAATGCTCGCCACGAAAAAGTAGTACTCCTATTAACAAAACCGGTCTATGCTGGTTGTGTCTCTCTACAGCAACCTAGACCTCAAAATGCTTGTGTAAAAATAATGGGTATGCATAAAAGAGTATATGATCTAATCCAGCTAATGTCTACCCGGGTTAATAAAGTCTAGCTGGGATGCGCAAAGGTACAAAATTCTGGTGGAGCAAGGCAGCTCCTACCCTAGTGTGGACCTTGGGTCTGTGCGGCCTGATTACGTTAATATGAAGGGGTGCTCTCTTGAGGATTCTCGATCACAAGTATCGAGTATCCTCCTGGCGACCCTCAAAAGTAAAAGCAAATAGAGTTAGAACAGTGTTGGGTGGATTAGGCAAGCAGCCCTCATGCACTACACAGTCTAAACTCCAAGGTACACAGACAAAAGATTCACCCAGGTAACCCACAGAATCCGTAGTGTCGTGTAGCTCAAAAGTAGCCTACACACAGTGAAAACACCAACAGCAAGGTACCTGATCCCTAGTCTAGCATTATTTAACCCTGTAGAAACATTAGTGATTGATGGAGACAGTCTGAGCAATACAATCTCCCAAAAAAGACAATGACTATCTTCAACCTTAACCTAGTACATAAGAAATGGGAGATCCAGCATATAATACAGTCTGGCCACCAATTCAAGGTGTGGATGCAGAGAACCAGAGGGGGATTGATATTAATAAAAGGTGAGGAAGTAGTGGAAATGATA
Organism: Lithodes maja; assembly: GCA_037953745.1. Taxonomy (NCBI): domain Eukaryota; kingdom Metazoa; phylum Arthropoda; class Malacostraca; order Decapoda; family Lithodidae; genus Lithodes; species Lithodes maja. The sequence continues at coordinate 30,750 of JBAKBP010015815.1, read as the reverse complement.
GAGGAAGTAGGAGAGAAAGATTCTAAGACAAGAGTGTGGAACAGTTCATGGGAGATGCTTAGAGTATGCTGTCTGGGAAGGATCTGACAAGGATATTCCCAGGGACCTCCTGGCTGGAGTCCCAGTTCGCAGGAATGGCACGAGGGCGCGCGACAGTCGCCCAGTAAGCAGCCGCCTAGTAGGCAGTGTTAGTCAGGAGGCAACGAATCCCGTGAGGCCTATGTAAGGGGGCCAGCCACGCGCCGCCCTCCCTACCAAGTCACACCACCTGGTCTCTCTCTCTCTCTCTCTCCCGCTCGCCTTCCCATCATTCAACTACTTAACACAATACTTCCAATTGACTAAATAAAATAGAAAGGATTGTGACAGACGAAAATAAAGAACAGTTCTGAACTGTCTGCAACACAAGCTTTCTCGAGAAGGAAAGTACACAATGATAGGTAGACTGTAGCTATATTCTCTGCGCTGGTGAGTCCTAGCGAGTAAGCCATGCGGTTCTGGGGGAAGCGGTGAGCGTCACAAGTCTCTCAACCAACGTCCATGCTTCACTTCCGTAAGTCAGTGTCGGGATTACCACACTGTCATGCAAGGACTTCTTCACTTCCATACTGACCACCCTATTTCTTGTTACTGCTTTCAGCGTTCCTAGAACCCTCTTCCCCTGTTGTACCCTCTCCCGCACTTCTTCATCCATAGTCCCATCTTTACTCAACACACTGCCCAGATACTTAACCTAACAAGTGCGCATGGGGGTAATTGAAAACGTCCCCCTGTGCTGACGTATTTGAGGTGTTTCCGTCACTAAAATATTCATTGTACCATTAATAGCATTAATAATTATCCATATGCGCCTATTATGGGTTGATTATAAAGGTATTAAACTGAAACAACAATAAAACGAGTGAAAACAGCGTTTGGATGGTCAAAATCGGAGATATAGCCCGCGAGTTGTATAATGTATGGGTGAGGCAAACTGCTTTCCCGCCAATTTCCCCCAAGGCCACTGAGACACAGTCGATCGATACTCTCTCTCTCTCTCTTGCCATCAGTGATGACAACACCCTGCTTGCAACTCACTAATGTTAGCACGAAAATATACCTCAGAATAAGGGAATAATAGGGAAAATAGGTGATAACTGAAGGAGAGGAGGAAAGTGGGAAGGAGGGGAGGTAGAGGACTGAGATTTTGCATGGCCCAGGGGCCAAAAAAAAAAAAAAAATAAAAAAAAAAAAAATAAAAAAAAAATATTTTTTTCGATGTCAAAAGTTGATTTTTTATTTTACTTACTCTCAAGAGTTTTCCCGCAGTCCGCCGGGGGAACTCTTAAGAGTCTCCCCGCAGTTCCCGGGTTAAAAGAGCTGACGATCTCCATAGCCTGACCGTTCAGCTTCACCTCACACTCTGTGACTTCACCCCTTTCGAAGACCATAACCTTGCTCTTCCCCGTATTTACCTTCAAATTCCGTTTTTTGCACACTGTTCCAAACTCATTTACCAGACCCTGTAACTCCCATTCATTATCACTCATCAGAACTGTATCATCCGCAAACAGCAGTATAGGTAGCTTCCACTCATTTCCCTCTCTTTTCAGCGATACACCAACATCCACTGCTCTTGATAGTATTTCTTTCATGACTCCATCCATATATACAGTAAACAACCATGGGGACATCACACACCCCTGTTTCAAACCAACATTCATGTCAAAGAACTCGCTCTGCTCACTCTCCACACGTACTGTCGCCTTTGCACCCTCATACATGCTCTTCACTGCTTTCAGCAACTTGCCATCTACTCCGTATATTCTAAGTACTTTGCACAAACCTTCTCTATCCACTCTGTCATAGGGCTTCTCCAAGTCCATAAAGGCAACATACACCTTTTGTTTCTTCTCCAGATATTTCTCCACAACACAATTCAGGGTAAAAATCTGATCTACACATCCTCTTCCCTTCCTAAAACCTCCCTGGTTGTCGCCTATCCATTTCTCCGTTCTCACTCTCACTCTCTCAATCACTACCCTACTGTATACCTTCCCTACTACGCTTAGAAGACATATTCCTCGGTGGTTACCACACACTCCTCTTTCCCCTTTGCCCTAATATAGGGGGACTATTGTGCCAGTCTTCCAATCATCGGGTGCACTCCCCTTCTCCCATGCTAGTTTGCACATTTTCCATACCCATTCGATCACTATCTCACCACCATACCTCAACATTTCCTCACACACTCCATCTGTTCCTGGTGCTTTCCCCAACTTCACTCTTTTCATGGCTTCCCACACTTCTGACCTCCTGATCCCCACCTCCTCCTCCACTACTTCTCTTCTTCTCCCTCCCATACCATATCCAACTATGTTTGCTGGCTCTTCATTCCTTACATTTAGCAACTCATTGAAGTACTCCCTCCATCTTTCGACTCTCTCTTGCTTCGGCTAGCATTCTCCCATTCTTATCTTTCACACCCTTACTGTTTCCCTTGCTACCTTCCCTAACTTTCTTGACTTCTTTCCAGAACAGTTTCTTACTCTCCCTCCATTTTACACTCAGATTCCTTCCAAATTCCTCATCTACTCTTCTCTTACTTTCCTTCACTACTCTCTTCACCATCCTCTTTCCCTCCACGTACCTCGCTCGTTTCTGTCTCTCGAAATCTTCAGTCCCTCTACTACCCAACCACTCTCTATATGCTTTCTTCTTTTCTTCCACAGCTATATTTACCTCTTCTGTCCACCATGCTGTACCTTTCACTCCCCTCCCTCTTCCCCTCACTCCACACACCTCCTCACATGCTGCACAGATCTCTTCCTTAAAAACCTTGCTCATATACAGTATATATATATGTATATATATATATATATATATACAGTATATACAGTATATTAATAAAATAGTTGACCTTGACCTATGACCTTTATCTTGACCTTTATGATATGAGTGTCCAAATTTATTATTGTCCTTTTCATTTAAAGTGGAACTATCTCACCAAATTTTGTGAAGTTTGCATGAAAAGTAAAGAAAATAGTATATTGACCTTTTATTTGTCCTTGACCTGTGACCTTGACCTTTCACATGTATTTGTATAGTTTCTTGTATGACCTTGGCCTAGGTATTCCGAATATACATTGTAAGCCTAGTGAGAATCTAACAGTTAGTATAAGAAATACTAGTGAAAAACTTATTGTGACCTTGACCTTTGACCTAACCCTTTACAATATTTACCTAAAATTTGGTCAATACAATATCAAGATTAGCAGTAACTTGTATAGTGAAAATTAAGACATTTGAGTAAAAACTAAATATGAATATTGACCTTACTTTTAACCTTGACCTTTGACCTCAACCTTTAAGTTAAATGGAAAATTTATTTTTGACTGACCATTGCATTGACCAAATGGATATACCTGTGAAATTTGGTAAAAATCCATTGAACAGTCTAGGAGGAGTTTCTGGACAGACAGACGGAAGACGACGGACGTCGACGACGACGACGACGGACGACGACAGACAGGCTGGCTGGTGGTGCACAGTATACGGGCAGGATCTGTTTGCGCGATACCACTATGCTTCGCAGAGTTGATAATATCCAAATTACAATGAAGGAATGCGTCATGGTATACTGAATGGGTTAAAAACTGTAATCATTAACTATGAATGATTTTGAATATGGTTGGCATGAGACTTATTATAGTCGTTGGGAGATGCGACATTGAATAGTGTGAGGTGAGTGAAGCGTTAACTTAGCCAGGGTCAGTGAGAGAGAGGGGAGCCCACCCCTCTGTCCCTCACACACACATACACATATACACCTGCACATACACACACCACATCCCCCCTAACATACACACACAAGTACACTATACACACACATGCTGTACAGTACACACACTCAATCACACATTGTAAGCACATACACACACACTGAACATACACACATACACTTGTACACATACACACAACACCTACACTCACACACACAACAGCCACTCTCACATAACGAACACGCGAATTATACCGCAGCAACCAGGGAAATCTTTTATGATTGTTTTGTGTTGTGGCAGTGGTTTTATACCGCAGCAACCAGGGAAATCTTTTATGATTGTTTTGTGTTGTGGCAGTGGTTTTATACCGCAGCAACCAGGGAAATCTTTTATGATTGTTTTGTGTTGTGGCAGTGGTTTTATACCGCAGCAACCAGGGCAATCTTTTATGATTGTTTTGTGTTGTGGCAGTGGTTTTATACCGCAGCAACAAGGGAAATCTTTTATGATTGTTTTGTGTTGTGGCAGTGGTTTTATACCGCAGCAACCAGGGAAATATTTTATGATTGTTTTGTGTTGTGGCAGTGGTTTTATACCGCAGCAACCAGGGAAATCTTTTATGATTGTTTTGTGTTGTGGCAGTGGTTTTTCCACCGGAACTTGTTGACACATATCTCCTACAACTTGATACTATCTGACCTGACGTCTTGTATGCTTGCTTTTGCCATTTTCGAGCAATGTATTTTAGTATATCCCCTAGGCTAACAGAAACTCCTTCCCAGTCTTCCTTCAAACTATTATTTGCCCACCGAGACCCCCTCTAAGCTATATTTGTAAATTTCTCGATAGAAAAAGTCGCGGTTAAAGGCCAATTTCTTTTAAGTTACAGGCTCTCTATCACTCTTCCAGAAAAAAAGATCGACACTTGAATGGGTTGATGCGTGTTATTATCGCCAAACTAATGGGGTTAAACGTCTAAAAATGTCCAACCTAATGGATCGAAACAGGGGAGTTTTAAAAGACCCCCTCGGAGCAAATAAGGTTAAATTTTCGAAGCTATCTCGGACTGAACCGAATCTTCCTATCTATTATTTACCTAATATTTGCATTCCATGGTTCATTTGTTATCCACGAGGGTTCAGAAAAGGGCCTTGAATTATGTCCTAGAGTGTACAATCTAACTTACTTGTAATAACCTACCCACGTAACTCCCATCCCTCGTCGCATTATATGTAATATTATATATATATAATAATATATATATATATATATATATATATATATATATATATATTCTGACATACGGAGCCCTGTATGTTAATTTAAGAGTTAGAATTAGAGTTGAAGGAGCCGAACTACCCAAACGGTGAAGCGAGTGGGGAAACTACCTCGCCCGCATACCTGCAAACTAGCCTTCACACCTGCGTGCGTCATAGGGTACCCTGCAAACTACCTCGATGCCACGATGCTATGACGTATGATCGACGCCGGGAGCTGTGATTGGACCAGGCACCTGCTATGCAACTCGAGGAGCTATGATAGGGGCGCGCACCATCACTCGCCTCCTGATTCGTTCCTACACCATCATTGTTTGGTATATAAGACCCGAGTTGTGGGCATTCAAATCAGTCTCATTTGGAGTTGGGGAAGGTGAACTTGCAGCTGGAGGAAGACGGGGTGAAGTATTATAATGGGATTGTGACTGGCAGTCAGATTATATAAATGTGTGTTAAGTGTGTTCGGTGTAAACACTTACGTTATGTTGGTTAGTGAGATATGTGATTGGGAATTAACGTGAACGCTACTATTATGTGTTTAACTATTTGATTGCGAATTAACGTTAACGCTACTATTATTGTGTACTTATCTATTTGATTGCGAAGTAACGTTAACGCTATTATTATGTACTTAACTATTTTTGTTGACTAACTTGTGGACTAAAGCAACTCTTTAAGTAATTGGGTTATGATGAAAGTAATACTATTGTTTTATATTAATACTTACGAGTTCTTTCATTTTCTTTGAATTAAGCTTACATTGCTTAACGGTGCTTAGTACGGTGATGCTATTGTCTCTTATTAGTAATATCGCCTTAGACTAACATGGCTGTGTTAATATTACTTATAGTGATTTCCTAAGCTGAAGAAAATTATTTTGCTTCAAAATATTATATTTTGCTTTTCATATTATTTGAGTGAGACCTGAATCGAATCTATGAAACGATCCTGTAACTTTATTTACTCATAATCAAACCAATGTTACGTGGTTAAGAAATACATTTAACTAATTATTAAATATATATCTAACTTTTTATGTGACTTTGATATTACTCCTGATGATAATAATAATATAATTCTATTAACGTAAGACCAGAACCAAGAATAATTAAATTAAATATAAATAAAAGGACATATTATAAGAAAACTATCTATTCATTTCAAATAGGGTAAGAGACTGAAATATTCTTACTTTAATATTTATCTTTCAAGACTTTTTATAGAATTAATAGTCCTTTAGATATAACTTATTCGGTTCATAACCATAGCCTACTAAGCTTCGGTTAAATAATATTCTTTATAAATACTACATGACTTTAATTAGTTTCAGTATTTTTCATAATTAAAGAGTATCAGTCAATAAAGGATACTGAGTCCTAAGATCCAAAAGGAAAGGAAGCAACAACAGGAAATAATTTTATTAGATTTTACTTTTGTTTTGCCTTCAGCTGACTGATACCTTAATATATATCTCTGTGCTATCTAGATTCATCAAGTTAACCACTTGAGGATCAAGATACGTAACAGAAGAGTGGCGACCTTGCCAGGATTCGTTTCATACAGTTTCACTCAGTTTCATTAACGTTTCACTACTTAAAAATCAAATATTAATCATGCCTCAACTAATTAATGAAGAAGATGCTCGCATTTTCATAGAATCAGAACCCACAGCCCCTGATATTGACTGTCTGTCAAAATCCGAACTGAAAGTGCTTGCCTCACATCTCCAATTAACTGTCTCAAACATGTCTAAAGTAGAGGTGGCTCAGACCATAAAAACCCACCTGTTCCCTGTAGAAGGCGGGGAGGGGGACGGAGCAGTTGGTGGGATCCCGAGTAAACCTAGCCAACTTGATGAACAATTGCCACCTGGTTTGATCGGTGATCAAGTACTGGAACTAGCCAGACTAAAAATAGAACTAGCCAGAATAAATGCCGAACAAGCCAGAGCAAATACCGAAGAAGCCAGCATAAAAGCCAGAGCAAATGCCAAACAAGCCAGAGCAACTACCGAACAAGCCGGACTAAATATAGAACTAGCTAGAATAAATGCCGAAGAAGCCAGAATAAAGACCGAACATTATCAATATCAATATCAAACGGATCAACTAAATGTCAATACAAATGCTCCCGTAATTGCTCCCCCTCTGGGATTGACAATGACTAGTGTCATTCCACCTTTCACTGAGGATAATGTGCAGGATTTCTTTGTTTTGTTTGAGGAAGTTGCTGGAGGTATGAAGTGGACAAGAGATCAATGGCCTTTTATGTTACAAACTGTTTTGACAGGGCAGGCTCGAGCTACGTATTTGTCAGAAGTAGCAGAAGTTAGGCAGGATTATGACAATCTCAAAGAAGCTATCCTAAAAACCTATCAATTGCAGCCTGAGGCTTACAGGCAATCTTTCCGTAAAAACCAGAAGAAAGTAGAAGAAACCCATAAGGTATTTGCCAGGACCATGACTAAAACTTTCAATCATTGGGTCAAGAGTAAGAAAGTCACAAGCTACAACGATCTGAAGGAGTTGGTCCTGTTAGAAAATTTTCTATGGAAAATTGATTCTTCTGTATCCTATCATTTAAAGGGGAAAAAGGTAGATTGTCTTGCTGACGCCGCTGACATGGCTGACACATACGTGCTCAACAACAAATTTCGTGGAAAGAAGCCCTACGATAATTCTAGCTCTAATTTTAAGTATCCCAATCACAAATCTGACAGACCCAGTCACAAGCCTATAACGTCTTCCCCAGCTAGCCAAAACCGAATTGTTCCCCCAACTAAAAATGCGACTCAGGGCAATGGTAACAGAGGTGGGCCCCAAACTAATAGTAATGCTCAAAGAGGGAACGTTCCCGTATCCCCTAAAGTATGTACTTTTTGTGGCAAGAGAGGCCACCTAGCTTATCAGTGCTGGGCCAAGGAGAGAACCGAGAGATCGGGGCAGACAGTTGCCGCCGTATCTCAAACTCCATATGTGCCTGTAATGCAGGACTCCCGACAGAAGGAGTACCTAGCACCAAAAGTTCCTTTAATGCAGGACTCTCGACAGGAGTACCTAGCAGCTAACTTAAAACATCTAGACAGGGGTGTAGTAGCATGTGTGGTGCAACCCACTAGGGTTAAGCCAATAATAATTTCACCATCAGTGCAGGACAGTTACCGTCCCTTTATTTCATCTGGCAACGTGAGATTAAATGGTTGTATGCATGAGGTAAAAATTCTGAGAGACACAGGTTCTACTAGCACCCTCATGGTGAATCCTTACACTGAGTGCCCACCTGGCGAACCAGTTGTAATGAGAGGTGCTGGAGGCCAGTTTTATGCATACTTGGTAAAAGGCGAAATTGAATGTGAGTTACTACAGGGTGAGGCCACCATAGCTTTGTGTAGGTCTCAAGATATCCCTGTGCCTGGGGTAACGCTCCTTTTGGGGAATGATGTAGCAGGTGAGAAGGTCCGACCAGACCCCATTTTGTCACTTTCCCCTGTTAACGAGCCACTAACCGGTGAGCTCGAAAAGGAGATGCCAACAGTTTTCCCTGTGTGTGCTGTCACACGTTCAATGTCTCAAGTAGCAGTTCCCTCCGACAGAAATGTACCGAATGTAAGAGTTGATGAAAGGGATGATGAGAGTGTGAATGACGCTCCAACTGTGCCTGATGATGTGACTGAGGTGGATTTATCTGACACCTTTATGGCTCATCTTGACCCTAACGATGACCATGAAACCCCTCCAAATTGTCCTAGTGGCCTGGTAGAGCTACAGAGAGATGATAGTGAATGCAAGGAGTTAGCTGCCAGGTCCGTGAGTGAAGAGGAATGTGAGAAGGAGGGTGGTGAATGTTTCTACCTCTAAGGAGGAGTATTGTGGCGAAGATGGAGACCGCCACACAGACCAATCGATGACGGGGCTTGGGACGTCCATCAAGTAGTAGTCCCCAAACCTTGTCGTAAAGATATCATGGAAATGGCACATTGTATACCATTGGCAGGACACCTAGGTGTGAGAAAAACTCTAGACAGAATCAGAGCCCACTTTTACTGGCCAGGAATGCGTGCAGATGTAGTGGAGTGTTGTAGAGTGTGTCACACTTGCCAGATGACAGGAAAACCCAATCAGAAGGTGCCTGTACATCCTCTGGTGCCCTTGCCCGTTTTCGAGAATCCTTTTACTCGGGTGGTAGTGGACATTGTAGGCCCATTGCCTAAGACTTCCCAAGGTAACCTTTATTTATTAACTATCATGGACATGGCAACTCGCTACCCAGAGGCTATACCCTTAAGGACTACCTCTGCTCCAACTGTCATCAAGGAACTGCTCAAATTCTTCACCAGAATGGGTTTCCCCCATGAGGTGCAAAGTGATCAAGGAACTAATTTTACCTCTAACATTTTTCAGCAGTCCCTGAAGGAGTTGGGTATCGAGCATGTTAAGTCTAGCACCTACCACCCAGAGAGTCAAGGGGTTCTCGAACGATATCATCAGACATTAAAAGGAATGTTACGTAAATATTGTACAGAGACCGGAGTTGAGTGGGATAAGGGGGTACCTTTTCTTTTATTTGCTACTCGTGAGGTTCCAACTGAATCCCTGGGTTTTTCCCCTAATGAGCTAGTTTTCGGTCACCAAGTAAGAGGTCCTTTGCAACTATTGCAGGATAGCCTAGTTGGCCAGGAGGGGAACCAAAACCTCCTCAAGTATGTTTCAGATTTCAAAACCCGGCTGAGATCCTCATGCGAGTTTGCCGCTCAAAACTTAACCGCGGCTAAAAGCTCCATGAAGAAATGGTATGACCGAAAAGCCCGTGAGAGGGAGTTTCAGCCCGGTGATGAGGTTTTGGTCCTGTTCCCCCTTTTTGGCCAACCTTTATCTGCCAAGTTCAGGGGCCCATATAAGATCATTCGGAGGGTGAGCATTACCGATTATCTAGTAACTACCCCAGACAGGAGAAAGCCCACGCAAGTATTCCATATAAATATGTTGAAGCCCTACCATAGGTCCCCTGATTCCTCTCTTCCAGATTCTCCCACTGTGGCAGTGAATGTCAGGACCTGTGAACAGCCTGGTGCGGACGAAGTTTTCAGTTCTCTTACGGACTCGCAACAGACTGTTCCAGAGCCTGAAGGTATCCATGCAGACTTTGACTTGTCATGTAGCCTATCCAACTTTCAGTATAATTCAGTGGCTTGGAGGGAATTACCATCTAAACTATGTCATCTTCCCTCTGATCAAGCGAACCAACTAATCTCTGTTTTATCTCAGTCTCCCAGTGTGTTCCGTGATACTCCAGGGCTCACTTCTTTGGCCGTGCACGACATCGACGTAGGGGATGCAACTCCCATTAAACTATCCCCCTACCGTGTCTCACCACAACGCAGGAGTATACTGCAGGTCGAGCTTGACTTTATGTTGTCTAATGAACTGATCACTAGGGCCTTAAGCCAGTGGAGTAGTCCGGTCATACTTGTGCCAAAGCCAGACGGGAGCCATAGGTTTTGTAGGGACTATAGGCAAGTCAATGCTGTCACAAAGAACGATACCTACCCACTGCCACGGATCAAAGATTGCATTTACCAGTTTGGCCTCATACAGCAGTGAGTTTAATTTAATGAGAGGATTTTGGCAATTAGCTCTCCCTTGTAGCGAGGTAAATATCATGCTTTTGTAGTGCGCTTTTAAGCCTTCAGCTGTGAGATGCCTTGCAGTTCGAATAACGCTCCAGCTACGTTCCGGCTATGTTCTGATGTGGTACCTGGAGACGTTGCCTACTTTGGGTGATATCCTTATTATATCCTCATTATAATCTTGCTGTTGCCAATCTGGTGATGAATCTATTTATGTATTCTGTTTAATATTATGTACTGTACTCCTTAAACTCTTTTCTAGGGGGGAGGTCTGACATACGGAGCCCTGTATGTTAATTTAAGAGTTAGAATTAGAGTTGAAGGAGCCGAACTACCCAAACGGTGAAGCGAGTGGGGAAACTACCTCGCCCGCATACCTGCAAACTAGCCTTCACACCTGCGTGCGTCATAGGGGACCCTGCAAACTACCTCGATGCCACGATGCTATGACGTATGATCGACGCCGGGAGCTGTGATTGGACCAGGCACCTGCTATGCAACTCGAGGAGCTATGATAGGGGCGCGCACCATCATTCGCCTCCTGATTCGTTCCTACACCATCGTTGTTTGGTATATAAGACCCGAGTTGTGGGCATTCAAATCAGTCTCATTTGGAGTTGGGGAAGGTGAACTTGCAGCTGGAGGAAGACGGGGTGAAGTATTATAATGGGATTGTGACTGTCAGTCAGATTATATAAAAGTGTGTTAAGTGTGTTCGGTGTAAACACTTACGTTATGTTGGTTAGTGAGATATGTGATTGGGAATTAACGTGAACGCTACTATTATGTGTTTAACTATTTGATTGCGAATTAACGTTAACGCTACTATTATTGTGTACTTATCTATTTGATTGCGAAGTAACGTTAACGCTATTATTATGTACTTAACTATTTTTGTTGACTAACTTGTGGACTAAAGCAACTCTTTAAGTAATTGGGTTATGATGAAAGTAATACTATTGTTTTATATTATTACTTACGAGTTCTTTCATTTTCTTTGAATTAAGCTTACATTGCTTAACGGTGCTTAGTACGGTGATGCTATTGTCTCTTATTAGTAATATCGCCTTAGACTAACATGGCTGTGTTAATATTACTTATAGTGATTTCCTAAGCTGAAGAAAATTCTTTTGCTTCAAAATATTATATTTTGCTTTTCATATTATTTGAGTGAGACCTGAATCGAATCTATGAAACGATCCTGTAACTTTATTTACTCATAATCAAACCAATGTTACGTGGTTAAGAAATACATTTAACTAATTATTAAATATATATCTAACTTTTTATGTGACTTTGATATTACTCCTGATGATAATAATAATATAATTCTATTAACGTAAGACCAGAACCAAGAATAATTAAATTAAATATAAATAAAAGGACATAATAAATTATAAGAAAACTATCTATTCATTTCAAAAAGGGTAAGAGACTGAAATATTCTTACTTTAATATTTATCTTTCAAGACTTTTTATAGAATTAATAGTCCTTTAGATATAACTTATTCGGTTCATAACCATAGCCTACTAAGCTTCGGTTAAATAATATTCTTTATAAATACTACATGACTTTAATTAGTTTCAGTATTTTTCATAATTAAAGAGTATCAGTCAATAAAGGATACTGAGTCCTAAGATCCAAAAGGAAAGGAAGCAACAACAGGAAATAATTTTATTAGATTTTACTTTTGTTTTGCCTTCAGCTGACTGATACCTTAATATATATCTCTGTGCTATCTAGATTCATCAAGTTAACCACTTGAGGATCAAGATACGTAACAATATATATATATATATATATATTTACAATAACGCAAATAAGGAAGACACCCACAAATAGAAAAAAGAAAACTCCAGAGGAACAAGATGCAGAACAGACGGGAAGACAAGAACGGAAAGGAGAAACTAAAGCAAGGAGAATAATGATAGACAACAAGGAAAGTAGAGAAAGAACAAGCACCAGACACTACATTCCAGAGACCAGACCCCCAGACCATCACCAGAAAGACCAACGTCCAGAGGAAAACGGAGAAGAAGTAGTTAGACGAAACAACAACAGTAAAGCCTAAACAACAAGGAATTAACAGCAAACTAATAAGACAAGATGGCTACCACCAAGGAGAACGATTCCCGGGACAAATTGAAGGAGTAACTAAACCAGAACCGAGAGGACAATCACAGATGGGAAGCAGAAAGAACCAAATAAACGAAATGACCCACATCCCGAAACTACCCCATATCATCAAGAAAGAGAACGAGAAAGAGAAGAACAAAGGCAAGACAGAAGAGGAGGGAAGAATAACATTAACAACAACAAAATATGCCTGCGGAGTGATACCACGTGTGCAGAACAATTCCCGGAACTCCACGACGAATGCACATCACTACTTCAATAATAATAATACTTCCACGCTCCTTACAGACACCAGACGAGATGCCCGGATGGCCGCCATTATAACAGAACTTCCCTCAACACATGGAAAGAATATTAATAGATCATCAGCCCCACAAGAAACTATTAAAAGGAAAATCATATTCAGTCAGGGAAAGAAGGAGCACCATCACCATCATAGAAACAGGCACTTACGCCCTGCTTCCACCCAAATTTTTTTTTCTTTTTTTCTATATTCCAACTACTCTCTCTCGGGCATAGGCTGAGAGCCTGCACACTCAACCGCTGAACAGCTGAACACGGTGAGGCCCGTGAGGTCTTGTTCCAGTCTAGGGAGTGAGACATGCGAAGCATCCCGGCTCGAAGCAATCCCAACTCTGAAGCTGCTCCTCCTCCGCGCTTCACTGTCTCATTCCCCAGACTCGGACCCACACTCTCAGAACGCCACCTATTGAGCAATTAACTCACTAGGCAATGCCCCCCTGTAGCATATTTAGTATATGGGAATATACATACAGTACTATTTTAATCAGGGAACAATGAGGGTATTTTTGGGGGGCATTTCTGTGTGCTGTGGTAATGCACTGAAACTGGGTACAGCACAAATTCCATCCCAATAATATCTTCCCATTTACATATTGGGATTCGAACCCGGGTCCATTGGCTTACCAGTCCAGTGGCAAGACCACTCTGCCACACCTCCCCATCTGGCCACCAGCTTCTAAGGGGACCCTCCTAATCCCTTTAGATCCGCCCCAACTGACTTGTGACCTTTTGACCCCAGAACATCTACCCCGGGACATCTCAGCTTAAGTCGTCACTATCCCGACGAAAGCTGAACAGGGCAAGCAATTCTAGGGTTTTTACAACACTGACATGTTAGTGGTGATAGCTCTAGAATTACCCTCCCATTCAGTAGATTGAAGGCATGCCTAATATCTCAATTGGGCTGAGGAGTTATTTTCCCTATTAACGAATCTTTGTTATTTACGTGTCATGATATTATTATTATTATTATTATATGAGATGCCGAAGTCTCCAACCAGGGTGCAGAAACACCAGCAAGATGAATCCACACAAAACACCCGGAGGCACTGGAGAGAGACTACGGCAACTTAAGAAAAAAAAAAAAAAAAAAAAAAAAATATATATACTGTGTACTGTATAATATATACATATATTAAACACAGATAAAATGAATAATAACATATTATGCAGTGGAGGATATCAAGTATGAATACAATACAATAAAATAGAATAAAATAAATTTAAAAATTATAATTAATGCTGCAAAAAAACATTAACTCTCGACTTAAAAATGGAGATATGAGCTGAATTGACTAGCTCATTTGGCAACTTAACCCACAAGTCAACCATACAGTAATAACATCGAAGTCACTAATATGCTGCACTTTTAATTAAAATATTAGAAGTCTAAACTCTTGGACATGTCCCCACCTGACTTCTGTAATTAAATCCGCAACTTTACTACCGAAGGATACTTGGCATGCCAAGGTCACTCGAATAGTAACAGGGCTATGCGAGACACCTTAACCGGCACTCTGCATACAGAAGTCCTTATAGTACTTTTGTTTTACTGACATGTTAGTATACAATTGTAATAAAAAGGTTTAAACACCGCCCCGAGCTCTTTGAACCTCTTACAAAGGTCAGTGGTAGTCAAAGAATATAATATTGGTCATGATCATATTATCTCCTTGCGTTAACCCGATATTTTGTCACTGTGTCATGACATAGGCATTATATTAAAGACCCTACATCAAGAGTACCTGAACAAAACTTCATCACCGGTTAATATAACGGTCAGGATAGTCGAGTATCCCTAGCTCCCCTGCAAAAAATATACTCGCGTTTGTCCGATGAGGCCCAGTGTCATGATACTTAAGGAGCCTCATTCAAGACCCCATACCCATCAACCTATCTTTAACTTAACCCATAACTAGCGGCGCGCAACATAAGTCGAGCATAATAAATCTGGACTACCTGGCGGCGCTCGACATAGGTCGTGTGGCAATTTCAGCACGTAATGTTGCTGAGAGAGAGAGACAAGAGGTGGCAGGAGAGTAGCGAGCGTATGACTGCTCCAGACCACCGCGGCGAACCTACTGACATGAATCCCACCTCCTCCCTCCCTCTCTCACTCGCTACATACGGAATTGTATGGGGAAAGTGCCGAATTACATGCTTTTTGCACTCGCGTTGCGCGGTTGTTGCAAGAAAACTAGCCATCATAAAAGGATCGTTATGGTGTCATTGGAAAGCTCTGTTTATGCCCTTTCAGGGATAGATACTTGTTTTACACTCTGGGTCTTATTTAGGCATGAAAATGATCACGTAAACAGCCCTATTTTGGGTAAAAACACCCCGCTGGTGGCTACATATTATATACCGCCTAGGCCGCTCGTAAGGTGTTAAACAACTAATCCACATGACAGGCCAACCTGGATGTCCCAACGGAGGCTCAGACGACTACAAGCTGTTACCTCAACCTTTTCACTCCAAGTGTTAATTCTGGATTTATGATATAAAACCTGCATCAAGTCGATATCAGTGATGAGGTATCAAAGTTAGAGTCCTAATATATCGACTCTGCCTAACTTCCACCAGTGCGTAAGGTGTGCTACAAAGTTAGAGTCCTAAGATATTAACCCCCCCAGACATATTAACTTACGAAAGTTAGGAGTTTCCCGAGCGCCCGGTATTTCCCCCACAACAGTCTTTCTCACACTGAGGGACCGTTAGAAGTCGAAGGAATTTGGGGTTGCCACCAATCGACAGATTCTGATCTAACTTACCTAACTTACTGAGCTCAATTGGACGCAAATGCGTCATATAACTTACTTATTGAGCTATTTCACTAAGTTCATATAACGCGATCGCGTCATATGATACCTTTGGGCAACACCGCCATATGACGCGATCGCGTCATATGTGACGGAAGGGGTTAACTCTACCTAATTTCTACCAGTGTATAAGGTGTGCTATAAAGTAGAGTCCCCAAAATATTGACTCTGCCTAATTTCCACCAGTGTGTAAAGTGTACGCTATGAAGTAAGAGTCCCAAGATATGTATTGATATACGCCTTCTTAGTATTAAGCGTAGAGAGGGTAGAAAATACATCTTTAGAAGAGATTAGGATATTAGGTATAAGCAGGAGAGAGGAGGGGTGGAGAGTACAAAGGAGTACAAAGGAAATCAAGCAACAACAGATCTAGTGACCCTTCTAGGCTGCTTGTCCTCCAAAACACTGAGGATCAAGTGTCCAAACAGTGGTTTAGAGTGGGTAAGGGAACATTTGAAAGGGAATTACTGCCCTGGAACTAATGTCCGTGGCAGGATTAGGAAGTTAGTAGGGGACAGATGGGTTAGTAACTGAGGGGGGGATAAAATAAAGTTATTTATTTACAAACGCAGTCAGTCGCGGGTTTGAAGCGAGATATTTGTCTAGGCGGAGTTTAAATGAATCAACGGTGATGCAGTCTATAACGTTTCAGGGAAGCCCATTCCACAAGTTGACAACTCGATTGAAGAAGAAATTCTTAGATTCGTGCGAGTTAAAAGATTTACCAATAATTTTGCAACCGTTTCCCCGCGTGTAATTAGATTGGTCGATAGTGAAGTACTTACTATAGTTCATATTGTCGATGCCTTTGATGATTTTGAACACTTGAATTAAGTCACCTCTTAATCTGCGCTGGGTTAAAGGAAATAGATTTAATTCTCTAAGACGCTCCTCGTATGGTTTGTTCTTTATGCTAGGTATCATTTTGGTAACTCTACGTTGAACTCGTTCTAGCTTGTTTATATCTTTTCGGTAATAAGGGCACCAGGATTGAACGCAGTATTCCAGAAGAGGGCGGACTAAGGAATTGTAAAGGGTTAGGATAACTTCTTTGGATTTATGCTCAAATGACCTGCCTATAAAGCCAATTATTTTGTTTGCCTTCTTAACAACTTCTGAACATTGTTGACTCGGTTTTAGGTTACTCGATATTGTTACTCCCAGATCGGTTTCTCTGTTTACATTCTTAAGCTGAGTGCCATTCATCGAATAGTTTGCTTTCTCATTTAGGTATCCGATATGTAGTACTTTACATTTATCCGCATTGAAACTCATTTCCCAAATTTGGGCCCAACGTGACAATTTATCTAGATTGTGTTGCATATCGTCAACTTGTTCTTTTGAGAGTACGCTATTTGCAATTTTTGTATCGTCAGCAAATTTTGAGATTGTACAGGTGAGGCCCTCATCTATGTCGTTGATGTAAATTAGAAAGAGAATTGGTCCTAGTACCGATCCCTGGGGTACCCCGCTACTTACATTGGTCCATTTAGATGCCTTACCGTTTATGACTACTCTTTGCTTTCTGTCGCTGAGCCAATTTTCTATCCATTTCAACACACCGTCTTGTATTCCATGCGCTTTTAGTTTTACCAGTAAACGTTTGTGGGGAACTTTGTCAAAGGCCTTTTGAAAATCAAGGTATATAATATCTACAGCTTTTCTCTCATCGTAGAGGTTGAGGATATCGTGGAAGAAGTCTAAGAGGTTTGTTAAACAGGAACGTTTTTTACGAAAGCCGTGTTGAGTATCTTTAAGTATGTTATTTTCCTCTAAGTGATTTATGTGTCTGTCTCGTATGACCGTTTCTAGCATTTTACATACAACTGAGGTTAAGCTAATTGGACGATAGTTACTGGGTAGGGATTTGCTGCCTTTTTTGAATATCGGTGTTACGTTGGCTAGCTTCCACTGATCAGGCATAGTTCCAGACTGCAAGGATTTATTGAATAGTATTGTCAGTGGTTTGGAGAGCTCATCCTTAGCTTCCTTCAGAACTCTAGGCGAGATTGTATCAGGTCCAGGCGTTTTATTTACCTTGAGTTTATCTCAACAATTCAATACTTCTCTCTCTGTAACGGTGATATTGCTTAGAACATCTGAATTATCAATCTGAATCGGCGATGGTGTAGGGATATCACTGAGGTCTTCTGTTGTAAAAACTGATGCAAAGAAGGTATTGAGGGCATTACTCATTTGTACTTCGTCTTTGGTGTATTCTCCATTTTCATCGACTAACGGTCCAACAGTTGAAGTAACTACTTTTTTCTTTCTGATATAACTATAGAATTCTTTCGGGTTTGTTTTACTTTGATTCGCAATATGTAACTCTAAGGTCTTTTTACTTTGCTTAATTAACTTTTTGGCTTTGCGTCGTAGCTCTACAAATTTTACGCGTTCTTCGTCATTTTGTGAGGATTTTAATCTATCATTAGCACATTTTTTAGCAAGCAGGCAGTTTTAAATATCTTTATTCCACCATTTGGGCTTATTATTATGGCCTGGACGCCGTATTTTCGATACGCACCGGAATCGTTCAAGGTGGAGTTTCTAGCAAAAGTTTGAGCGAAGAGTTCAGTTTTGTCAGAGGAAGAAGTGATGGTTGTGCCATCAGAGTGGAAAAGGGAAGGGAAAGACGAGGAAGAAAAAATGTTAGAGAGGTTTTTGGCTAGAGGCCAGAAAGCTTGGGAAGAGCTAGAGTTGGATAGTTCAGTGCATTTATTATTGATGAAAGAGTGCTTGGCAAGTCGAAGAACTGATTTGGCTTGATTCCGGGAAGAAACAAAGGAAGAATGAGATTCTTGAGTTTTAAGGCGTCGGTACCGTTTGAATGCTTCCTCCTTGTCGCGGACAGCAGTAGAACAAGAGTGAGTAAACCAAGATTTTGTTTGCATTAGACTGAGAGAAAACAAATGGAATGTATGCTTCCATGCCCAAGAGGATTACCTCGGAAATGCGTTCAGCACTCTCTGAGGGTCCCCGGCCATGGAAGCAAAAGTCATTTCAAAGGAAATAAAAAAAGTACTGCCGAAGAGCCTCCCAGTCGGCAGCGCCAAAGTGCCACAAGCGCCTCAGGTTGGGAGGATCGGGTGGCCGTACTGGAGAGATAGGACAGGTGATAGATATTAGTTTATATATATATATATATATATATATATATATATATGTATTATGTGATGCCATGCTTTCAAGAAGCGATATATATTCTGATCGCCTTTCCCAGCTCTGGGAATGGTGCAGTAATCTTCAACTTAGGGTACTCTTGACTGGGCGAGGACTGACCTTAGCTTTATCTATACCAAACAAATGACATGCAACAACAAAAACACAATGAGGGTACAATTGTTTCATTCACTTCAACTCACAGAACACATAAATTCACGTAATACATACACTGGGTGGTATAAATCAGTATGTACATGGGCAAAGAATTAATAAATATCACACGACAATGGGTCTCAGAACAAACAAATCATCCTCACAAAGTACGTCATATGGTACTAAATTAGTTATGTAAACACTGAATAATAAGTTAAGGAAGATTGTAAGCACTGGTAACAGAGAGAGTGGAAACTCCCTAGCGAAACACTTATAATAGAGACCAAATGAATTAGACTCTAGTGTAGAGCATGAATATGCAAGAGTTAAATAAATAGAGCCGCAATGAAATAACTCTAAAACATGAATAAACCAATAAATACTCTAGTAAATAAATTACAGAATGGCGTAGGGATGCAGCGACCTCAACGCCTGCCACTTTCTGGTGCAGATAGCCTCCTCTGTGGTGGAGGCATGAGAATTTTCCACCACCGTTTTCTCCTGCGAGATGTAGAAGTCGGCTAAAGGGGATCGGGGGCAGGGGGCCTGGTATCCTTCTCTCTTTAAATAAATCTACCAAAAAAACCGAGACAGAGATAGGGGCGAGGAAACGCGTTCGTGGTCCCGGATCCTAAGAATAGGAGCTTTAAAAGTGCAAGGATGTAGTACAAATGAGAAGCGAGAGGACATTGGAAGGTTATTTGAAAGAAGGAAGTATGATGTGCTTGCACTGAATGAAACAATTATGAAAGGAGAGGGAGAAGTGGATTTAGGAAACGTGATAGGTAGAAAGTCTGGAGTAGATGAGGGAGTCCGTGGGAAAGAGGGAGTGGCTATTATTGTGAAGGAGGAGCTGAGAGAGTTTATAAAAGAGTGGAAAGAGGTGTCATCAAGGCTAATGTGGGTGCGAATGCGGTTTAAGGGTGAAAGGTGGGTTTTTGTAAGTGCTTATGGGCCAGGAAGTGAAAGGAAGTTAGACGAGGTGGAGGGTTTTTGGGAGGATTTGAGAGATTGTTTACAAGGGTTTGATGAAAATGAAAATGTTATAGTTTTAGGGGACCTAAATGCTAAGGTAGGAAATGAGCCTGTTGAGGGAGTCATCGGTAGTTTTGGTGTGGATGGTGTAAATGATGAGTGGAGAAAGACTGAAAAATGTATGTGGAGAGTGCAGATTGAGTGTAGGAAATACGTTCTAAAAAAAAAAAGGCATATACACAAGTACACATGGCATAGACTTGTGAGGGGAGAGATTGTAGAGACGGCTTTGATGGATTATGTGCTGGTGACAAGGGAAATATTGTGTAGACTGCTGGATGTGAATGTGCTGAGAGGTGAGGCAGAGGGTATGTCGGATCATTACCTGGTGGAGGGAAAGCTAAGAGTTAGGAGTTACAGGAGAATGAGAGACAAGCGTAAAGTAAGAGAGGTAATAAAAGTTAGTGAGTTAGAGAAAAGTGCATAAGAGAGGGAGTACAAGGAAAGGTTAAATGAAAAGTGGATGGAAGTGAGAGAGATGGAAGAGAGAGAAGTAGAGGTTGAATGGCAACAGTTTTATTGAAGGAGTGAAAGCAAGTGCAGAGGTAGTGTGCAGTAAAAGGAAAGTAGGAGGCAGAGGTATCACGAAGGGAAGCGAGTGGTGGAATGATACTGTGAGAAAGGCAGTTGAGGAGAAGAGAAAGTGTTTTGAGAGGGTTTTACAGCATGGTAGTGTTGAGGTATGGGAGAGGTACAAGGAGAAAAGGAGAGAGGCAAAACGGAAAATTAGAGAAGTGAAAAAAGATGCAAACGAAAGGTGGGGTCAAAGGTTGAGTGAGAATTTTGAAGAACGAAAGAAGATGTTCTGGAAGGAGGTAAATAGAGTAAGGAAAGGAGGACAAAAGAGGGAAAAGTCAGTGAAAGATGCAAATAGAGAATTACTAGTGGAACCAGTTGAAGTGAGGAAAATATATGCCGAGTATTTTGAATCTTTGTTAAATGCAAGAGATGGAAGAGAAGCAGTGATTGAAGCAGTGGTGGATGGAGATAGGTTACCCAGGCCACCCAGGTGGCGGGGAATGAATGAAAGGATTGAGGAAAATGAGAGCGGGAAAAGCAGAAGGTTTGGATGGTATTGCTGTGGAGTGTATAAAGAAGGGTGGAGATGTTTTTGTTGTTGTTGTTGTTCCCCAGGCTGTCTGGCCGAACAGCCCCAAGGTCTCGAGCAAGGCCATGGCCATAAACGAGCGCCCCCACAAAATCCTCACTGCTTACCACTAACAAAGCCCGGGTGACCGAAACCACTCCAAGGCAGGGAGCTGAGGAAGGTGCGGAAATGCCCGGGAAACCAAAGCCCCACCCAAGGCCCTGTGCCCCTCAGCAATTATGAAGGGAAAGTTGAGGGGTAAGGGAAAAATGTGATGCTTTGGCTCCCAATCTGCCAACTTCTAGGTTGGCAGTAGGGAGGTCAATCCACGGAAAAGACGCCGCCACTTGAGATCTAGAAGATATATAAGTAAAAGGAACAGTCAGAGTAAGCTATGGGTATGGCAGAGATCGCTCAGTTCTCACTCGGATAGACCAGCCCATCACCACATGACTAGAACCCAATCCTCTCAGCATCAGCTAGGAAAGGCCCTAGAAAGCCGCCTTTGGCGGGGGGATAGCTCCCCTATTTCAACTCCTTTCGGGGTTGGGCACCCGCCCGGGTGGGTGGAGATGTGATAATAGATTGGTTGTTGAGACTTTTCAATGTGTGCTTTGCTGTGTCAATGGTACCAATAGACTGGAAGAGTGCATGTATTGTGCCGTTGTACAAGGGGAAGGGAGATCGGCAGGAGTGTTCAAGTTATAGAGGTATTAGTTTATTGTCAGTGGTTGGAAAGCTGTATGGCAGGGTGTTGATAGAGAGGATAATAAAGTGTACGGGAGTTGCAATAGGAGAAGAAGAGTGCGGTTTTAGGAGGGGAAGAGGGTGCGTGGATCAGATGTTTGCAGTAAGACAATTATGCGAGAAGTATTTAGAGAAGCATAAGGAGATATTTTGGGCTTTTATGGATTTGGAAAAAGCGTATGATCGTGTCGATCGTGAAGCAATGTGGAAGGTGTTAAGGATTTATGAAATTGGAGGAAATTTGTTAGAAGCAGTTAAGAGTTTTTATGAAGGGAGCAGAGTATGTGTTAGAGTAGGAAATGGTGAGTTGAGTGAATGGTTTGAGGTAAAGATAGGTTTGCGACAGGGTTGTGTAATGTCACCATGTCTGTTTAATATGTTTATGGATGGTGTGGTGAGGGAGGTGAAAAGGAGAACTATGGGAAGAGGATTGGGCTTAGTAGGAAAGAATGGTAGAGATTGGGAGTTGAATCAGTTGCTGTTCGCTGATGACACAGCATTGGTGGCGGATTCTGAGGAGAAACTGCAGCGGGTAGTCAAAGAGTTTGGTGTGGTTTGTGGAAGGAGGAAACTGAAGGTGAACGTCAATAAAAGTAAAGTAATGGTGTGTAATAGAGGTGATCATAGAGTGAATCTAGACGTGAGGCTGGATGGGGAAATATTAGAACAAGTAGAGTGTTTTAAATATCTAGGAGGAACGATAAGCAGGAGTGGAGGTATGGAAATGGAGGTAAACAGAGAGTGTGTGAAGGAAGGAAGGTTTTCGGAGCAATGGGATGTATGTGGTAGACGAGAAATCTCTGAATGAAAGTAAAAAAGTGCAATGTATCAAAGAATTGTTGTGCCAACAGTGATGTATGGGGCTGAGACATGGGCTCTGAAGAAAAAGGAGAGAAGAAAGCTGGATGTGATGGAGATGAGCTGCTTGAGGAGTATGTGTGGAGTTACTCGTAGAGACGGATTGAGGAATGAAGAGATACGTAGGAGAGTGGGGCATCAGGAACATTTGTCAGCCAGAGTGGACAGAAAGGTGCTGAGCTGGTATGGTCATGTTGAACGAATGGGAGATGAAAGGCTTACAAAGAGAATGTGTGAGTCAGATACAAGGGGAGATAGAAGGGTAGGAAGACCCCCATTGAGATGGAGACACTGTGTAAGACAAACTTTGGATGATAGAGGAATGACTATAGATCAGGCAAAGGAAGTAGTAATAAACAGGAATGAATGGAGAATGCTTGTGAATAGTTGAGTGAACACGTGGTCATTTGAGGGAAGGGGTCGGGCGCAAGTTGGACTAACCCTAGAAGGGGAAACCGGGGTCACCAGGACCCCAAAATATCGTGCGCGGACTTGTTTCTTGGTGCTGTAGCGTGACGCGGCCCAGCAGCCACGTGAATGGGTGAGGGAATACCAGTCTACACCTACCTCTCACTGCGTGCGGACGTACAACCCTCTACCTCCATCCCTTGAAGCCCCAGCAGCCCTTTTGGGTCACATTGACCCGAGCATTCACTTTATAAGGTACGTTTTTTTCGTTTTGGATTTCTTTGCTTTCGTGCCTGTGCAAGCTATATGTATGGATAGATTTAAGCTTTATTATGTTTATATGATTGACATATAAATTCTCCAGCTTCCTATAACCATTTGATATGCATTCGACCCCAGAAACTAATTTTTTATGAATATTTGTCCTAATTCTGGATTTTCTTGCTTTTGAATAGGCCCGCCTTGTCTGACCCCAAGAAACTTACAGACGAGGAAGTATCGGCCCTGCTCGACCAACTCGACACCACCGAGGATGGCGACATAGAACTGGTCGACTGTGGTTCTGATGTAACAATTGAACCCGTTCTAGAGCCCATGAGAGACATGTACGAGCCCGATTATGAGTCAGAAGACGAGGGTGATGAGGCCGAGAGACGGGGACCTGCCGACCCCTACGACGAAGACGACCCCCCCTCCCCCGTCATGAACCCACCCTCGCCAGCCGACTATGACTCTCCTTCACACTCCCCACGTGCTAGCACACCATCTCCAGACCAGCCAGCCCCCACAGCCCCTGCCGGCCCTCCTCCTGCCGCCCCTGCCGGCCCTGCCAGCCCTGCCGGCCCTGCCGGCCCTGCCGCCCCTGCCGGCCCTGCCGCCCCTGCCGGCCCTGCCGCCCCTGCCGGCCCTGCCGCCCCTGCCGGCCCTGCCGCCCCTGCCGGCCCTGCCGCCCCTGCCGGCCCTGCCGCCCCTGCCGGCCCTGCCGCCCCTGCCGGCCCTGCCGCCTCTGCCGGCCCTGCTGCCCCTGCCGGCCCCTGCCACCCCTGCCGGCCCTGCCGCCCCTGCATTGAACCCTATATACCAGATTCCTGGGCGAGGACACACGGTGCTGGCCATTGACGGCGAAACAGTATGGTCAAAGAAACCGCCAGGACCACAGCGAGTGTCCAAACGGAAGAGGGCCTCGCTGGCATACGTGGAGGGGCCAACACCGGACACCTTCCTAGCCAACACTGTGCCGATATCTTCCTGCTGTTTCTGGACGAGACCATGTTAGCCCGCATTTGTGTCCACACCAACTCATTCATCCGGAAGGTGAGGGAAAAGGTCAAGAACAAAACCAACACCTACAGCGACATAGGGCTGCTTGAGCCCGGGGCCAAGAAGGACAATCATATCTCGGCTGAGGAAATGTTAAGCAGTGATATGGGGTGTCCCCTCTATAGATGTGCCATGTCGGAGACCCGCTTCAGTTTCCTGATGAGATGTCTGCGGTTCGATGACGCCACAACTCGGGTTGAACGACGGCAGACTGACTGCTTCGCAGCTATCCGTGAGGTGTGGGACGAATTCATCAGGCACTGCAGGCACAACTATACCCCGGGCGAGGCTGTCACTGTTGACGAGCAGCTACTGGCTTATCGTGAGCGATGTGTATTCAAGACCTACATCCCCATCAAACCTGCTAAGTAAGTATAATATTTATTTGTTTAGGATGAAAGTGGAGACAACTGATAACGGGGAAGGGAAAGTGTGGGTGAGGAAACCTTTGGAGATGGTGGGAAGAGAGAGAAAGTGCATGAAAGACTTACTTTATAATATTATAGGATAACCTTATTTTATTGATGTTTTAGTATTATACTTATGTGATGTATGTTATTTACTGATTGACCTGACCTTCACTAATGACATACCTTTACAAATGTATAGCCTTACCTGACCACCTGATGACTGCCTTCGCCTAATGACTTACCTGACCTTCACTATTGACTTACCTGACACACCTACACTAATTACTTACCTTACATGACCTAATGATTTACCTGACCTACCTTCACCAATGACTTACCTTTGACGATTTATTTACTTATCTTACTTGGAATTCGATGTATTTCTAATAACTTCTTACTCTTCACAGGTATGGCCTCAAGCTGGTCCTCGCCTGTGACTGCCAGACATACTACATGTTCAACGCTTACCCTTACCTGGGGAAGGGGTCCATACCTGCCCAGCTGGGAATGAACCAGGGGCACTTCCTCACCATCAAGTTGTTGGAGGACTGCTATGGGAGTGACAGGACTGTGACCACAGACAACTGGTTTACGTCGATTGGGCTGGCCAAGGACCTGAAGGAGAAGGGCTTCACAACAGTGGGCACCCTGAGAAAGAAGCCCAATGTACCTCAATTCATCTATGGCCCCAAGAAGGGAGCCTCCAAGGCAGCTCACACAATCCGGCCTGTTGGAACAACCTCCTTTTTGTTCCATGATTATATCACGGCCATCTCCTACAAGCCCAAAGCAGACAAGACAGTGACACTCCTGTCCACACTCCATCACATCGCCAAGATAGGATAGAAGAACAAGGCCACTGCCCTGCTATATTACAACAAGCACAAGGGGGGCGTTGACACCTTTGATCAACTCTGTGTAAATTATAATTGCAGCAGGCAGACTCGACGGTGGCCAGTGTGTATCTTCCTGGGGATGCTCAACATTGCCTGCGTCAAATCGCACATCATAATTATACAACAGCCGGCTAATGAGGGAAGGGAAGAAGGAGATAGGGAGGCGGGATTTTATGAAACAGCTGGGCTCTTCACTGATCGAACCATGGGCCGCCCACCGACTTTCCCTCCCCGGGCAGCATACTTCAGTGAAGAACGTCATAAGAGACGTGTTCCACTACACCACTCTACCTCCTCCTCCACCAGTTGATGTACGTGGTGGTGGGAAACGTGTCAGATGCACCCTATGCCCCAGGGGGAGCGACAGGAAGACCAGCAACAACTGCATCACCTGTGGGAAGCCTGTGTGCCTCACTCACTCCCACATCCTGTGCGTTAACTGCCAATCATCTTAGGTAAATATAATTATTTTGTTCCCAGGTTACTTCTTAGACATCTAAGTATAATATAACACAGTTTCAGCACATTTGTTCATGTTTCAAGGCCAAACAAGCATGTTTCCAGTAATTTTGAGGGGGCCTTTTGTAGAAAACGTTGAATTGCGGGAAGTTAGGTTACTATAAAGTCACTAAATATCAATTTTTTGTTGCCAAATTTACTTATTATACATGTGTCTATACAATTACAGAGTTTCAGCACAATAAACCATGTTTCAGGGCCTCTTTTGGGGTTTTATGTGTAAGTATAGAAAATGGTGTGATTTTATGTGACTAAAAAGTACTTCTCTTTTGTTTCTTCCAGATCGTCTCGTTCCTGGGGTCTACGCCCTCCAGGTTCTAGGAGGGACTTGTCCCATCATCAGGCCTTCAAGCTGCAAGGTCTCAGGAAAATCGGTCGGTATTTTTTTTTTTTTTTTTTTTTTTTTTTTTTTTAGTGGACACAATTTGGGGGCCTCGATAATTTTGAAAACAAGTGCCTCAACCCGTCAAATACTCAGGAAGTATATATTAAACTGTGATAATAAGCTACAATAATGATGTATGTTCATAACTAAACCCTGTTGGGGGTCAATAAAGCATCAAACATATTTATTTCTATTATTTCCCCGCGTGGGGTCAGTTTGACCCCCGTTTCAGCTTTGTGTACACGCTCTTGGGGGGTTTCCCCTTCTAGGGCTAGATAATAGTCCATCAGGCGCCTGGCCCAGGGAAAAGATTAATATGAAGGGTGCGCCTGGAAGTGTGGTGGGCGGGCTTGTGGCTTCGGCTCTGCTGCATGTCTGCCTGCCGAGATCAGAACCTCTCCTGTTGGTCGGGGGCCGGGGGAATGCTTGAGCGACCTTGGTGACCCTGGTCTCTGGGTCTTCTCCTGGGTGACCTAGATGTGTGTGAACTTGTGTTTTACCTGTGTTGGTTCGTTGTTATATGTTGTTTTGTGTTTTCCCTGCTCTTGCTCTGTCTTGAGTCGGCCACCCCCAAGAAGAAAAAAACATAGAATAAAATAGAATAAAATAGAAAATAAAAATGAAAATAGGAAAAATGGGGATTGGGCCTGAGCATATAGATAGATAGATAGACATAAATACACTATAATGTCTAAGCATTAATGATAAGAAGTAAATAGACTTAGATATATGGCAGTTACTCCTCGATTTATGTGTAAGTGTATGTATGAAATAGAATGGCAATGTTATATATATATATATCTTCTGTAAGTGTATCTATTTTTATTAATTTCACCACATCACCAAACACCTCCAATGAAATTAATGAAAGCATATATGTGATCCACCAGGATTCGAACCCGGGTTATCACACACAGATTTTTAGACACCTTAACCATTACACCACCAAGATGGTTAAAGGTTTATGCACACGCCTACGACTTATTATCCATTCTCGAATACTGGATATTAATCTAATCATATTCATATTCCCACCGCACTAAATAGAATGGCAATGTAATATATACATCTTCTGTAAGTGTATATATAAAATAGAATGGCAATGTTATATATATATCTTCTCTACAGGGGGTCACGGGAGCCCGGATCCGAGAAAGTATGTATATACAAGGCCGGTGTAGGACAGGTGTAATTATTCCTCAGCAAATGAGGTAACAGGAAGGCAATACTGAAGGGAAGGTGTAAAGCACGTCTTCAATAATCTTACGTTACACTGACGGAGTCCAGGCATATCTAGGTCTAAGCCTCACTATAATCTTATACCACAACAGAACGAAAGAACTCTTAAATGAGAGAGAGGGACAGGAGAGCACTGGGGACAGCGAAGGAATACTGGGCACAGGCCGTCATCAGGAGGGTACTGGTCCTGACTCCTCGCACACACCAGCCGGCTGGAGTAGTCCTTCTTGAGACCCGAAGATGACTTGTCTAACTTCTGGACTGATTCACACACAGTCCGGCTTCTTCACAAGCCAGGATCTGGACTGAAGACCTCCAGCAGGCGCCGACACTGAGCTTGGTCCTGCTTGTAACCCGATGATGATTTATCTAACTTCCGAGCTAATTCACACACAGTCCGGCTTCTTCACAAATCAGAGTCTTGACCGAAGAGCTCTACCAGGCGCCTAATATCCTAATCTCTTCTAAAGATGTACTTTCTACCCTCTCTGGGCTTAATACTAAGAAGGCGTACGGTCCGGACGGTGTTCCTCCTGTTGTACTAAAAAACTGTGCTTCCGTGCTGACCCCCTGCCTAGGCAAACTTTTTCGTCTCTGTCTCTCCTCTAACGTCTTCCCTTCTTGCTGGAAGTTTGCTCTCATTCAACCTGTCCCAAAGAAGGGTGACCGCTCTCAACCCTCCAGTGCACGTAGTTGAGCGAAATCACCAGACACTGTCCGGTAGTTTGCCGGTGGGAATGAGGAGAAAGGAGCCTGTGGAAGGAGGGAAATACCATGTAGCTTGATCTTTAACCCATTCAATACCGGTGACATCCATATTATTATATTCTGGCAATTATAATAAGTCTGTACTTGGCTTAGGAAGGACGTCTACCCATTAATAGGCTACAGACGATCTCAATTAATCCCTTTAGCTACCATATATCCTTTTAAGCTTAATGAAATCGTCTAAATGTTGCTCAAAACAAATACAAAAATACTTCACCGGTACAGAAGGGGTTAATAAATATATATATATTTTATCCTATTATACTGGTATCTATCAGGAAAATCTGGTGGAAGGTAACTAGGATGTAATATGTGCAATCAATTATTAAATGTCACTGATGGACCTTGATGGTATGAATTAAATGTTAGCTTTAGAACAATGTATGGGGAGCGTCCCCATTATATTGATACGTTATTATTATTAATATTAGTAATACATTATTAAGATTATTCTTATAAATATGATGACTTATTTATCTACAAACAACTCCATCCCCCCCCCCCCCCCCCTTTCCGACCCACAATATCGGTTACCCCTTCTTTTCCCAATCACCATCTGAGTTAACATTGTGCCATGTTTTGCCACAATTATGCACGTTCTGTACACAATACATTCTCGAGTATGAATTTCGGGGGTCACGGTGAGGCAGTAGAGGCAACAGGACTTTAACCGCCGATTGTACCACCGTGACAATAAAGGAGAGACTGCATATTATTATGTAATATGGACATTCGTGTATGTTTCCTTCTTGCCGGTCTTCTCATTCTAGTATAATAGCTTCCTGTCGATACATATCCGCAATTGCATTATTTAATTATTTTTATGTAAACTTAGGTTGGGTCATCTCACTATATTGCTCGACAAGTTTCAGGAAAAATGCAAGACAAACTATGCTTGGATAATCTTGTAGTATACTGCAAAAAGTGTAGCTGCATCCATTTGAAATAAACATGAGGTGTTACCTCCAGTCGAGCTTCTGCCGATAGACACTCCCTCCTATTGGTATCTTCTTGGATATATAGGTTATATAACTGTCCTGTGATTATTGTTGATGTAAATACTCTGACCACTGGCAGACTTTGACTGGCCAATCACTGCCCGGCTGCCGTGTGGACAACAACACAATCGTGTTTAACCCATCAAGTGCGGGTAGACTCTTAAAAGTTTTACCGTTCCACTGCGGGAAGACTCTTATTATCCTAGGCCTTTAAAAAAACATTTAAACCACCCCAGTATCAATTGATTTTTTTTTATTTTTATTTTGTATTTTGTTGTTGTTATTTTTTTTTGCCCCTTGGCCATGCCAAATATCACTCCTCCACATCCCCTCCTTTCCCCCCCCCCCCTTTCAATTATCACCTATTTTCCCTGCTATTCCCTTATTCTTAGGTATATTTTCGTGCTAACAATAGCGAGTTGCTAGCAGGGTGTGGTCATATGTGTTACCAAGCGAGTGAAAGAGAAAGAGATAAGGAGAGTTACGTCAGTGTCGCTCCAGGCATCGTGAGAGGTGGATGTTGGCCAAGCTGGCTCACACTTGATTTATGTAACTCTAACTCTCCTTCGCGATTTTGACCAGCCAAACACTGTTTCCACTTGTTTTATTGTTGTAACAGGTTAATATCTTCATAATAAACGTAAAATAGGCGCATATGGATTAGTATTAATTATATTTATGGTAAGATAACGATTTTAGTGACAGGAAACAGGTGAAATAGGTGCGCACAGTTCTATGGTGTTCAATACATACGGTGCTCACTTCTTAGGTTAACAAACTTTTCCCGGTGAAGGGCACAGCCCGCCGGACACTGCTCGATCGTGTGGACGGGGCTTTAG